>CM021796.1:723495-932285 GCA_011076525.1 Nettapus auritus | reverse complement strand
GGGGGGAATCTCCTTGTGGAGGAGCCGGGCGCGTGGCTGTGTGCCGGAGGCCCTGTGATTGCGGAGGCCGGGATTGTGCCCGTGTGGGGAGCGGAGGCTGATGAGCGAGGCCCAGGCCGTGTTGGGGGGCCCCGTGCCCGCTGTGGGGAGCAGGCCAAGGAAGGGCCCTGCCTGCGGGCGTCATTTGGGGCCACCCAACCCAGGCCCCCCCCCCCCTTACCCTGGCAGAGGCGATGCCCTGCGGGGTGATGGCCCTGGGGTCCTGGGGCGTGGGACTCGGAGGAGCCGAGGGTGAACGATAACCAGCTGTTTGTTCGCTCCCCGAGTTCTTTTGCCGAGCCGCAATCAGGACGAGAGCTCGTGCTTTTTGCCGAGAACAAAACGCAGCGAATTTGTTTCCCGTTTTGCACGGGTACCTCTTTGTTTCCTGGTGCCTAAACCGCCGCTCGCCATGTAGCTTTGTTGTAAATTCCCCTGCGGAGCCGTGGGGCGAGGGACGAAGCTGGAGGATGCCGAGCAGGTAGCTCCGCGTTGCCCATCTTCAACTTGCCCTCACTCCAGCAGGGCGCCGAGCGTGGTCGCAGTAATCCCCCTTAGCATGGAAATTCATGAAAAATCAGGCTGCGGCGACGTCGGTCTGTGCTCTGTCCCAGAACGTGCAGCGTGTAAAGGAGCCCTGAAGTTTTGAAGATGGGGAATTTGTTCCCAAACGAATGGTGTCCAGTGCTCAGCCTTGTCAAAAAGGCGGTGGTGGAGCTTTCTTAACGCGAGTTGTTTGAGGCTGAACGGCGAACGCTAGCAGTTCGGTGGTGGCTTTTTTGTCAAATGTTTTTCAGATATGCCTTCTGTAAACATTTAACTAAAGTGATAACTCTATCTGGTGTTTGGTTTTGGGTGCTCCCTGATAACAAAGAATTGAAGAACATCCTCGTAGGTCTCTCAAAATACAATATGAAGCAATGCTTTGGTGAAGAAGAAGAGTTTGATGAATGTTCTCAAGCTTTTGCTTGTATTTTCTGCAACTTGTTTCATGTGATACTGAGACCATTGTAGCCTGACCCTGCAATATGCAGTGCTGCGAACTTTTTGTTTTTAAACCCTTTTGCTAGAATGGCTGGCTATGACATCATGCTAATCTTTAAAAAGCTTCTAATAGCTTAAACTTCCCTGCTTTTACAGTGAAGTTTCCGACGTTATGTAAGTAACTCTGTGGATATTAAATGCACTACCACTTCATGGATTTAGCACCCCGCTTCTTTAATACGCATATTACGGATTTGTTGGCGCAGCTCACTTTTCTTTTTTTTTTTTTATCAAAAAGCCTCGAGTACAAAGAATTTTGTGTGGCTGCGGCCCCGAGCTGCTTGGAAACATTCTTCGTGGTATCTGGCTGCTGAGATAGCTGAGGTCTGCCCTGTAAGGAGCGGGGTGAGTCAGTGAGGTAATGTCATTGTATGGCCCTTGAAAAATACGCCCTGCTTGGAGAGTTAAGCTTAAAGATTTTGAGGTGTATGCGTGCATTGTTCAGCCGAGTATAGCTATGGATCTGTTGATAAACAATATTGAATAGAGGCATTTTATCCAAGTGGCAGTCGCGCTTTGTGTTTGACTGTTTCGTTCCTGCTCAGATAAGGATGCTTCGTCCTCCCCCCCCCCGCCTTGCTGCAGCTTTGTCCCCAGGCTTGCCTCTGGTTCAGCACTTCCTGAGGAAGAACGCCTCCTTTTGGGACAGGACTTGCACCAAATGGGCTCACAAAGTGGGCTGGGACTCCTGGCAGCATGGATGGAGGGGTGGGAGAGCTCAGCCTTCGGTGGGATCCTACGGCGGGGAGCACTGGGCAGTGCCGCGGCTTCGGATGCGGGCTGGGAGCGCGAGCAAGGTGCCTGTGCCTTCCCCTGAACTTTCACGGTTTACAGAATTTATAACAATGTGGGGGAGATCCTGTGTTAAAATCTTATCTGGCATTACGCTCGTTGGAGGTGCTGTGTCAGCAGGCAGGATGCAAAGTGGAACAGAAGGATGAGTTTAATGTATGCCTAAAATAGAAATAATAGTTTGCAGTGATGAGCCGGGAGACTTTCTTCAGGAGCAACCTACGCGGACAGAACAACAGGGCTAATTACACCTCTGCCATCCCAGGGCTACTCCTTGCGGAGCCGTGCGGTCAGCGTGGAAGTAACAGGAACATGCTCAAAGCATCTCAGCGAAACAGGGGACCGTGCTTCGGGAAGCGGTCCTCCTTTTTTCGGTAGGAGAAATTGTCTTTTTATCTCGAGCCTTTCATTGTGAGCCTGTATTTGGCCTCGGTGATGGAGTTGAGTCGAACTCCTTCGTTACTCCAAGAGTTTAGATGAGGGTTCAGTTGTCTTCCATTAATTAATGGGAAGTGCATCGTATCCCAACCTTAATCAGCGCGTTTTACGGACACATCTCCCTTCTGTACAGCAGGGACCGGTGTCGTTGCCTCTAATTAGGATGAACAACAATAACCGAACACAAGCGATGAATGAAGTCATGGAGCTGTGTGGAACCTGGAACCTACTGATTACTCATGTTTTCCTTCTTTTCTCACTTTAGGGTTATTTTTTTTTTCTTTCGAGTGCTTTTTTCATCTGTCAGTAACGCCCACGTTCTGCATCGGTAATGATGGGAAGGGCTGGCTTTGGATTTGCATCTGCTGCTGCTTAATGAGCGAAGGTGCCGGGGATGCGAACTTTAAAGGCTTTACCCCCACCGTTGGCTGGGGGTCAGAAAAACCAGAGGTCTGGCGTTCCTGTAAGCTCAGGAGCTGGGCTTTAGGCCTTTGGGGTGGTGCTGCAGCTGTGTGTGAAGGTGACTTTGTATCCTCTGCACCCTGCTGTTTCCTACCAGGCTCCCAGCGCCTGCTGGTGCGCTCGCAGGGCAGGGGAAAGGTCTGAATTCAGGCTAAAAGCCAGCACCAAGCACCCCAGCACCCGGCCTGGGGACGCCCAGGCACTCTGATGCTTTGGGGGAACTCTCCAGCAGCTCCCCTCCCGTTAACCTCATCACACATCGGTTCCTCGAGCTAAGAAAGCCTGGCACTGCCAGATCCCAACGGCCTTAATTAAGCGTGTTCGGTAGATTTGCCTTACTCAGGGCACGTTGGGGGACTGGGGCTGTTGGTCCTGGTCCAGCGGGGCTGGGGTTTGCCGTTCTGCTCCGGGAGCTGTCTCCCAGGCCGCGCTGGATGGGCCAGCTTGTCTCTGAGCGGGTAAGTCCTCGCATGAAGAGCTCGCTTGGCCGCTGGTTTTCCTTTGACTGTGCTTCCTGCCCTGTTTTTTACCTACTAAAGGGCTGTGAGCGGCGTGAACGTCAGCTTGTGCCAGCTACGAGCGTATGAGGTAAGGGGAGGGGGAAACTCCACCTAGTAATAACGAGGAATTCCTCTGATAGCAGGTCGGGCTCGGAACACGATTTGTCCTTTCTGGGTTGTGTGACAGCGTTATCATAGCCCTGCTCTTGCCTCACGTACAGAAGGAGCTGGTTTCTGTTTACTTTTCTAGTTAAACATACATTTGGCTGTCTGGTTTGTGATCTCGTGTGGGTGTTTCTGCGAATGGCTCCGTGCACCTGTGTTTGTTCCTTTTAAAGCTGATCGTCTCTTACCGAAGAGGAGGAAAGCTTGGCGTGAGGTTTTGCAGCAGCAGAAGCAAGAGCGAGGATGGTGGCACGCTGGAAAAAGTCGGATCAGCAAAACAGTTGAAACCGGGGTCTGAAGGCCGGCCAAATAGGAGAGAACCTTACTGGAAGAAAACACGTTGACTCAAGCACGCGGGTAGAGGCTTTATTTTGTTTGGCTTGAAAATTTCCTACGGAATCGTGGTATTTCTCTGTTCTCCCCCAAATTGCGCTTGGCGGTTTTCATTCTTTGACTGCCAGGCACCTCGCAGAGCAGGAGAGGATCTTTTCTCGCGCGCTCAGCGGCTGAAGTGCAGCACTTAAAGAGGTTTAGAGAAGAGTCAAAAGAATCAACTGGCCGAGTAAGGGCTCGTGTGGATTTTGCTGAGCGGGCAGAAAGGTTTCACTTCGCTTTCCTCCCTGCAGTTCAGAGCTGGCTACGGCAGGGAAAAGGTTGCAGAGCTCGTGAGCGCGGGCGAGTCGGGTCTGATTGTGTTGCAGCTAGCAGGACCTACAGGTGGTTTTGGTGCATTTATGCAGCGCTGTACCCACACGTCTTGCATTAGGCAAAACTAGGAATGGGAAAGCTTTTATGTTGCTTCCTTCATTTACCTGCAGGACTGACAGCTGACGGGGACCAAATCGGCTGAGAAATCTGTGCAGGGCTTTGAGGGAGCCTTTGTGCAGCCAACAAAGGCCCAGGTCCGAGGCAGTGCTTTGAAATGCACAAAAATCGTTCTGGAGCGCGTCATAGAGGCAAATTTGGAGATGCTCGTCCCTGCCTCGCTTGGCTTTCCGAAGATCCCGATAAGAGCCTTCACGTTGAATGGTATCGTCTTTTCTTCAGCTTTCCGACTCAGGAAGAAGTGGTGCGAGCGTGGTGGCACGTGGGTTCCTTGCAATGGCTGTCTCGCAGGAAAAGGAAGTGCAGCTCGAGTCACTGTCGGCGGAGGAGCAGAGCAACAAATCGGTCGCCAGTGCCTCCAGCAGAGGTCCGCGGGAGTATCGCAAACTCGTGCGTTCAGAGTGGTAAAAATGGTCGATGGTTTGGAGAGACTTAAAGGCAAAAATCGGAAGGGATATTTTGCCCGGGAGGAGGTTGTACTGTACAAGGAAGCTTTTTGGAGCGTCCAGGTTGGGATAGCAAAGAGTAGCCAGGAGAGGCAAAGAACGTGCGTGTGTTTGTGCCGTCCCTCCTGTCCTTAGGAAACGAGGAGCGACTTCGGGGCTATTTTTAAAAGCTTCAGCCCTGACCCTTCGCCTTGGGGAGAGGAGGAAATTAGAGGCTTGAAAGGCAGACCTCCACCTCCTCCCCGACTGCTTCTCTGGAGCCCTGCTGGATTAGAACCAGTTTTCCTCAGCGGGGCGGAGGGGACCTCTGGTAGCGACGATTCCTCCTCGGGCTTTGTGCTTCCTCCTCGGGCTTTGTGCTTCTTGCTGCTTCTCGGAGGGGTGCTCAGGAAACATTGACCGGGCCCGTTGCCCTGACGTGGCTGCAGAAAAGCGTTCGCGTTGTGCTGTCCTAGATCACCCATCTCCAGTTTTCTATTTTAAATGCGGTGGCATGAAATATGAAGAGGGAAGTGGGCTGGCTGGTAGCAGAGCTGCGTCCAGCTACAAAGTGCTCGGAGCTCCGTGGAAAAGCAGGCGTGAGGAGGACCCCTCAGGCTTCTGGTTCGTTGGTAACGTGTCAGAAAGGGTGATGGGTTCCTTCCTGGTCCCCTCTGATTAGTTGGTGTCGTGAAGCTTTCTATTCATTGCGTTTATCGTGTTTATTCAGTGGCACGTTCCAGAAGCCAAAGAGTGAACTAATGGTGAGACGTCCCAGAGGTGCGAGCAGAAGCTGAATAGTTTCCTGTTTTGATTGGTTTCAAATCTAACGTTTGGATAATTTCTTCAAATGGGTTTCTTTAAACTGCGTGCCTGAAAGTTATAAAAAGCATTTCCTGCACCGCAGCGAGCTGTTGGAGCGCTTCTGGGAGCTGCTGGGGTTGAGGAACTGAAGCATTCTTCTGGGAAGGTTGATTCCATCCCACATTTTTTGTGGAGCTTACGAAATCAGGGAAGAGTCACCAGGCCAGGATGTCTCGTTCTATTAATTAGAATGGAAGATTCTTAAATTTGCACCATGTGTGAGGGAAACGGTGACGGATGGCTAACGGATGCTCCGCAGGCAGCAGCATTCCATCTGCTACACAAATTTTCCCATTACATTTCGATGACAAGTCCTGGGAAAAGCCTCACACCTGTATTTCTCATTCTGAGTAATGTTTGCCAGCGCCGTGTTTTGACTCTTGCCTGGATATTTTCTTTTTTGAGTGAGATGCCTACTTCTATCTGCTTGCTATTTTTTTTCCACCTTCAAATCGGAGAGGGCCTGAAACACTCCTCGGAGTACCCGCAGGCAGCAGAGGTTGTATTTACACCCAGGATAGCCGACGTATTGGTGACTGAACTTGTCCTTTCTGCTCTAGTTTTGCTTAGTGTAACTTCAGCTGAGTAGGATTTAAAAAAAAAAGCTTAAAGTTTTCGAACTTCTCTCCCAGTGTAAACTTTTTCTGTCCCTCGTTGACTTGAGAATTGCTGATACCAACCGGGTCTGTCTGGACTTTGAATTCCACGGGGGTGGGAGCCCGCAGAGCCCGCAGGGCACGCACGGATGTATTTTGGGAACGCGGGATGCGAGTGACTGCCTCGGTGATCAGCAGCTGAGCCTCTCGGAATCGTTCCCCAGCAGTCAGGCAACCTGCTTTCACCAGCTCCGTGTCCCTAGGGAGCAAAAATAACCAAGAGAATTGTATCCCAGCCTGATAAAATTAGGTCTTCTGTAATCTCTCGCAGAACAGCCGGATGGCTAGCTGCCTCCAAAAACATATGTTTTAATGCAGGAATAATGCTTTCCATTTCGGATGGCTGTAGCCGTGGGAGCTGCTCGACTTAGCGGATAAAGCACTCCCATTTTGCCTCTGGGAGCAGGACTAATGTCAAACAGCAGGTCTAAAGTGCAGCGATGGAAAACGCTGGCTTGGGATGTTTTTCCTGTCTTGTGGTGTTAACAGGGATGTTCCTGTACCTTAGTCCTGAAGGATTTGGGGAACAAAACCGTCCCGTTCTTGGAAAGAAATTGCAAAGAGGAGGATTTAGCTACGACCTAGAAACACGCGCACTCGTTCTGCATGAAGAAAACGTCGTTTAGTACCTCTTGTGTTCCTCTAATGCGAGTTTATCGTAGATTTCTCTGAGAGCAGCGTAGGTAACTCGCTGGAGGGAGGCAAAAAAGCATTGGTTGTGCTTTTTGTCCGCCTCTCCTGGCAGCTCCCGGCACAGAGGGAAGGCACCGGTGGCACCGCAGCCACCAGCGCAGACAAAGCCCAGTTCTGCTGGGAATTGATCGACCATGTGGTACTTCGGCTCCTCCTTTGTAGCTGCTGAATGTCATTAAGGGAAGCCAAGAATTAAGTATTTTTCCCCAATAATCTCGTGTGTGATCGATCGCTGCGGTTGGCCCCGGGATGGCTGGCTGCTCGAGCCGCGCTGCTGGGGGTGGTCAGGGTACCCAGGAGGATGGGACCGGGCAGACAAGGTGAGTTGTGCTCGGCCATAAATTGGAAGGGTGGGATCTAAAGGTAGATCAAGCACGAGACTGAGACTTGGCAGGTTTGGTTTTGGGTCCTGTCCATACGTGTGGCTTCGTGATGTAGCCCCGCAGCTGCCGTTCCGGCGAGGGTAGAGCCAGGTGAGGACGTTGTCGCCTGCTGTCGCCTCTACCTTCACGTGTCAGCTTTTCATTTAGAGTGCTGACAGGCTTTGAAATGAAGAACCATCTCAACAGGAAGAACCTTTGCTAGAAGTACTCTAACTTCCTCGCCCAGAACAGCGACGAACGCACGTATGTCAGTAGGGACGTCCTGATAAGACTGTTTTCTTTGCCTACTCGTCACGTCTTCATCATCGCCTTTCACTGTAATTACCCGCTGGGAGCTGCGTGTGCTTCTGGTGACAACGATCACCCAGATAAGCTGAGCGGCCAAAAGAAACCTGAGCAGGAGAAGAAAACCCGAGGTTTTGAAGTTTTCTGGCTGATTTCTAGAAAGTGGTATGAGCAAAGTCGACAGAAGGTTGGAAAAGGTCACTCGGTGCCTTCCTGTCAAGAAAGCGAGGCGCGTGGCTAACACGGCCTTGCCTCGAATGCAGCAGCTGACATTCCTGCGCTGTCACTGCGGTGAGGAGAAGGAGAATCACGCCGAGGAGCTGGAAGTGACACGGCAAATTCCAGTCTGTGCTTACTCATGGAGTGGTGCAGAGCCGAGTCAGGCGATCCCAGCGGAGATAAAAGGTCCTTGATCCTCAGTGGTGCTGCTGGAGAGAGAAACAGATCCGCAGCTCGTTAAACTGTGCTGTCCATTTCTTTCCTTAATTGAACAGCAATGGAAAGTGCCTGTTAAAGGTCTTCCCCTCCTGGCATTAAGGAAGGATCGTTATTTGTCCTGCAGGAGTGGTTCTAGCAAATGCCGGCGTTCGGGTGGCTGGACGCAGGGCTTCGTTAAGGCTCCATCTCTCCTTTGTGTGTGCACAAGGAGAAGGGAGCTGCTGAGAGGTTCGCTTCAGAAGATTCCTTACTGGGTCTGGAAGCCAGAGAAGAGCTCGTGAGTTCCTGGGGCATCCTCACCTTGCAGCCCTGGTCTCATAACGTGGCTTTTGGCAGCAGAAGTGGCTCAGGGTGCTCCCACCTCTTAGCACTTTGCTCCTCTCCACCGTACGGAGCACCTCAGTTTAAAGCTGTGAACTGCGGTGAACTCAGGGCAGTTGATTCAGCTTTTAAGAATGTAAGTTCCCTTTTTTGAAAATGAATTGAACCATTTACTTCATCCTGTTTGCAGTCAAGCAGTTGTAGTTAACCAAATTCCCATTTTATTTTACTTTTTACAGTTTTTCGTAAGCTTTTAAGGCCGTCCTGAAGGAAATGCTGACCACCAGACTGAAGCCTGTATTGTGTTAGCTAAAAGCAGAGCTCACAAAGTGCTCGTGAGATTTTTTTTTTGAGACCGAGACCTGTGTTTATTCTTAGGGCAGAGACCTGAAGTGTTCCCTTGTGGATTAAAAAAAAAAAAAAAGTGAACAATTCTTATTGTAACTGGAACGAAAACCTCCGTACTCACGCAATTCTAGATTGGAAGCTGCTCCAGTGAAAAGGGGGAAGTGTTTTCGGTTCGCAGATGGGAAGCTGAGATGCGCAGAGGTGCCGTGTCCCTGGGCCAGGCACACCTGAGATCTGGCCCTCGGCTCCTACAGCAGCGTGCCTGAGCCCTGGCAGAGGAGGAGGCTTGAAAGACGCAGCCCGGTGACCCCTAAGCAGGTGCCTGTGCAGGATGTGGAGAGTTTTCGTGCTCAGGTAGTCTGCGGCTTGGCCGTGACGGCGACGGTAGGTTGTGGCTGGACACGTGGATAGAAACTGGCTGCATTTGTGGAATTTCCCCTCTTTGCTTTAAATTCTTGAGTCCCTCGTGAAAATGCGATGAATTTAAAAAGTCCTACGGTGTAGAAAAAAGTCAATTATCGAGTCCCAAGCAGGGAGAATGGTGGATGAAGACAAAGCAAATGAGTCAGATATAAATAATCCTATTATGTCTTGGCTGCTGCCACACCTAGAAACCCTGAACAAACACTGCTGTTCTGTTGAGTTATTCCTCCGTTTGATACACTTTACTTGTTAAGTCCTGTTTTAAAATTGCAGCCTGTAAGAATCGTGGAGGGCTACTCACCGGTGCTAGCGTTAAGTGCTTAAGAATGTTGGCTCAGGAATTTTGACCAGAGACGGAGATGCCTGTGCTAGAACGTAGTTAATTTGCTCTCGGAGTTCCCCAAAATTAGCAAAATACATAATCCTGGAGCCGGTGTTGCTTTGGAAGGATTTCAGGGCAATTCTTTTTCTGCAGTAGGCCTTTAAAAAAAAAAGTCTGGCTAGAACAGCAAACAGGAAGATGTAATTCCCCTTTGGCTTTTGTGCAGCAAAAGGTTATTCATTGTATGGAGCTTGAGTAAAAGGCTTCTGGTGTATCTGGTCGTGGCGTGGAAGGTGTAAGGGAAGGCGTTTTGACCTAGCACGGTCGTGTTTGATGTGTCGTGATTGCTGCCATGTGTCTTCGTGGGTAATTACCTAATAGCTTGTCTCCTTCCCTCCTGCGTTGTGGATAAGCCAATTTTAAGAAATCTGAGTGAAGAGGTTTAAAAAAAAATACACAAAGGACCCTCCCCTCCCTCCCCATGCTCTCATTCTCTTGTAGCTCCCTTCAAGGGGGCCGAAGTCCTGTCTGTTCGGCGTGGCCATCCTTAATTCCATTTTATTTAAGGTTTGTTGGTTGGTTCTTGTCCAAACACGTCCCATTTGCTTCGCATTGTTCTTTTGTGCCGCCTGCTGTCCTTTGGGCTTTGTATGTGGCCTATGAAATGCGATCCTCTGACTCGAAGGAATCGGGGAGATTTGTCTTACGCACGCTTACCTGCAGTAATCTTTCTCAGTTTATCAGTGCCGCGGCTGACAGCTCACGAGATTCAGCCTGTGCATTTCCCTGGAGTGCAAAGGTAATTTCTAGTGGTAAACCTGCTGGAGAAAGCCAAATAGAAAGAACGGTTCGTGTCCTGACAGCTCTTCGGGGGGTTATTTATGGAGCAGCAAAGGTGACGCTTTTTTTTTTCCATGTTCTAGAGATGGAAACGGAGGCAGCAAAGCAACGAGGGAGGGGGGACGCACAGGAAGGTTGTGCTGGTCCAGCTGCTCTGGGTCTGTCCTGGGAGCTGCCAGGCTTCAAAAACAAAGCACTGCTGTTGAATATTTGACATGGAGAGAGGAGAGCCTGTAGAGCAGTCCAGGAAGGGAAGAATGAAAGGAACTAGTGAAGTTGGGCGGTGCCAGAGCCCTTTTTTCTGTAATTCTGCTATGGAGAATGGCTCTTGAAGAACAGCTTAAATTTTCCGTGGGTGAAACGTGACAAAAAGTCTCCAAGTTCTCGTCACGTTGAGGTAAGGCAGCGGTTGTCGGGATTGTTTCCGTGTTTTGGAGGGACTGTTTGAAGCTGCCTCGTGGATTCCCAGTTGAAAGGTGGATTTCTGCTCCTTCAGCACATTCTGCCCCAAGCAATTGCAGACAGCATCTCTCCTTAACTCACTAAACCAGTTGATGGTTGAGCTTTGAACGTATTGTCTGCTCTTGGAGTGTTACATACTGTTAGATACGTATGTGAAAAAGGACTTCTGGTTGTTCCAGGGAGTTACCTCATGGAGGGGAAAAGCTGACTTGGGTTTCCTGTGATATCCTTCACCTCCGATTGTGCAGGGTGCAAATTCAAAGCCGCCCCGCGTTATCTGGGGATGGAGGCACATATGAAAAGGAAGAAGGCAGCTAGGCGAGGGCAGCTTGCCAATTGCTTCAAGCCTTTGTTAGAGACTAAAGGAAACCTGCGCCCATTTAGGCACTAGTACAGCCCCAGGGGCTTTCTTGGCCTCATATGTAAAGAAGATGAAGGCAGCCGCATGGAAATGATTGCACACTTTTGCATGTCAGTCTACATTAGCTCTTCAGACCCGGGCTGTTGTTTGAATGCTAAGATCTTGTGCTTAATTCCCCGAGTTTCCATCCTGTGGGTCTGTCAGCGCAGCACTTAACCCATCTGCTGAAACTAAACCACGAGGACAGCATCTTCTGCACGAGGACGCTCGCAGAACCCGTCTCTGGTCGAGCTGCTCAGAGCCTTCGTGTGACTTCGTGCTGGTCGCAAGGAAGGAGATGGCTCCATGGCTCCGGGAAGGGGCTCTGCCTCCAACGGCTGCTTTGTCCTTACGGCAGAGTCCTCATTCTTGGTTTGCTGTGAGCTGGGAGGAAGAAAAAAAAAAAAGGAGAAAAACGCAAGTCCCAAAATAAACTTGGATCTTAAAGCTAAACTAAGCGAATTAGACATGTACACACTTCCACTCTCCAATCTGCATGGCTCTGCCATTTTCTGCATGAAAAGGAGGCTTTGGAGCGGTTTGTAGCTGTTAACGCCAGTCACATCACATCGACCGCGTAGGTACTCGGCTGTAGATGAGAGGTTGACTTCTGCAGTGCGTTTCTGGGCTGGCTTTTTCTTCCTCTTCAAGCTTTTAACATGAAATATTCAATCGTATCCGCGCACAGAAGAGTTGATACAGGTATCACGCTTCAGAGAGCTGTGATGATCGTATCTGGCTGTGAGCACATCCTGCCTTTGCAGTGTCTGTGTTGGCGACCTGAGCGTGACTTTCAGGTTTCAGGTTCTCCGTTGTCCTGTCGTCCTCCAGCAGAAGCAGGGGCAGGCAGAACATCTACCCAGAGTTTCCCAACTCGTCTCTGAGGTACATCCATCCACAGGGTGTTTTTAGGGATGCTCCAGGTTGGCTGAGAAGGCAGGTCAGCATCGTGTTCGGAAGGAGATCTGAGCTGGATTACCCCAAGGAATTTATTTTGTGCTGTTTGTGTGGCACTGCCTTGTGCTCCTAGAGTGCCAAATGCTTCAGAAACGATCCTCTTGTGCAAGGGATATCGAAGAGGAGTGATGGCTTTGCTTCCCAAATGCCATAATTTCTCTTAAGAGACTATTCTGTACCACGGCACAAGTTTTACTTATCCGAAACATATGGAGTCAGCAGACAAGCCTTAGCGAACAAATTGGAGGGCAGCAATCCAAACCGATGCCTGTTGTCTCCGTTTCTCCTTTTTCAGAGTTTTTGCTTAATTGCAAGCTTTCTGTTTGGACTGTAGTTTCTCTTTCCTGGCAGAATGTCTGAAATGATTGCTGTCAGCACGTCCTTAGCCCTTCCTGCTCCCCCCATTCCCCCAAATTGTGGAGCGCTGTCTATTAAAAAGCCCATTCTGTTTGGCAGTTGAAAGCAAAGCCTGCCGTGAATATAATACTTTATCAACAAGATACAACCATCTTCCTATTAATATTGCTGCATTTACACACTGCTTTTAGAAACGGTGCTCTTGGAAATGGCTGATATCTAGTGATTATGGCTCCATTAGGCGTAGTAACAGATGGTTAATACACGAGTCCTTTTTACGTTGTCATCGATAGCAGAAATAACTAAAATGAAAGAGAACGTGAAATGAACGCGGCGTGCTGGAGGATCTCGTATTGACGTAAGGTCGTCAGATCGAGGAGAAAGTAAACTGCTGGTTAGAATGATGCAAAACGGGCTGGAGAGGGATAATGAATCATGCTGGAGCAAGACTAACGAGCGCGGCTACTGGAATGGATAGCAAGGCCACGGGAGGATGATCCGCAGATGGGCAGACCACAGTATTCTGTAAAACGTCCAGGTTTTAGAAGAGGTACGACTCCTGCAGCTACTCAGGTAGAGGCCTGGAAAGTCCCTGCCTTCTTTACCAGCCAAAAGAGAGGTGGAATTAGGCTGTGGACATCAGATAACTTCGCCAAGGTCGTCCTGCGGAGGTGAAGCAACAGCTTTGCCGAACATCTGCAGTTGCCCTGTGCACCTGCGCGCAGTTGCAGCTCCCATCAGGTTTTTTCCAACAGGCACGACGTGAACGCTGTAAGATAAATCGAACTTAACACCCTCGGAAATTCTTAACTTCCCTCTTCAGGTGATGCTGTTGTTAAACGTACAGCTTTCTGTTCAACAGATAGTTTTCTGGACGCTTTTGGGTTGCCTGTTCTGATTTTGTCTCTGCCCGTTCCTAGAAGGAAAGAAGCTCCCACTTCACCATTTCTTCCCGTGAGAACTGGAGAGTTCACACTTAGGGGTTTCTGTTTTAGATGAGTAATTTGGAGGGCTTGCACATTTATTGCATAGTAATAAAAACAGGCCAGTGTTGTTAGAACTCAGCGCCAGGGGTAAATAAAGCAGGAGAGCTTCGGTCGTGATTTAAACTAATCTACTGCTCCTTGCACCTTTGAGGCAGATTGGCCACTGCTACGAGAAACTGCACAGTCACCTCCGCATTACATTTATTGCAGAATGGAAAACTAAAACGTGATCTCACTCTCATTAAAATTAAGTAATTGATGTCATCTCTCAATTAGAAGATTCTTTTGGGAGCTTTTGGCAAGTCGTTCCAGGTTGCTATTAAGACCTGACCAACGAAGCGTCCTTAAATCGAAGGGGATGGGAGATGTTTCTCTGATACGCAACTGGAAGATCTGCAGGAGCATCCCAACCAAGTACCTGCTTGCAAAACCACCGAACCCAGCAACCCCAAACCGCTCTACGGTGGGGCTGCCAAAAGATTTCTTCTTCGCGGAGATTTCTGTCGTGAGGTTAGTAAGGTGAAGTCTGCAAAAGTTGGAAATGAAGCTGAATACGTTCCTCTTGATGTGCTTGTCTCGAGGTACCTGGCTTGTGAATGCCCTGAACGTGAATAATCATCAGAAGCAGAACTGTGAAGGGAAGGGTTCTGACTTCAGCTTGGACACGAGTTGTTCTCGTCACGCTAACCGTGACTGTAATCCAGGGCTGATAGCCTTTTGGCTCTGCTTTTCATTAGCTGGCGTTACAGCAATTAGCTGCTGTTACTAGTTTACTCTGAATACATTTTGCTGTTTGTTGCTTTTTCAGACAGCTTGCAGTTCCCAACCAGCTAGAGCTTTTTTTTTTGCTGTTTTATTCATAATACCATCTAGCGTGTTTTAAGTAAAATAATAATTAAAAAAAAAAAGCATCCCTGTTTGCAAGAAATCTTTCATCTCCAGCTCTGGGCTATGCAGAACCGGAGTGGTAAGGAGACTTGTGTTTTTGTGCTGGCTTCATCATTTTCAGAATATTAATATTTAATTTAGGCTTTTTAAAGCTTTTAGCAGATTTGTCAGGCTTGCTTCCCTGTGGTGGTGGACGTGAGGACAACTTGAGAGAGCGCGCTGATTAACTTGCAGTACGGAATGCGGTTTTATTTATTTTGATTTATGATTGAAAAAAACCCTCCTAAGCCGCTCATCCTGTTCGGTAAGTAGCTTTGCCATAAACAACCATAAAACAGATCCAGCAGTTTTTCCTTTTCCCCAGCCAGAGTCCCACCAAGCAAATGCTCGTCACCTCCAAGCGATCGATATCGTCACGGCGGGATCCATCACGGCGGGATCCGTCCCTGCCTGATCCCTTCACCTCGCCTGGGCTGCTGGGGCTCGGGGCAGAAGTCAGGCTGTGTGCACGTCGAGCCCTACGCTGTGAGGGTGTTTATTTACACTTATTTACGGGGCTGGTACATCTTTTGGAAGTTTATATAATGGCTTTTCATTGCTTTTTTTACCTAGTTTTTTCATGATAAATTTGATTTTGTAGAGATTGCAGCTTGTCAGCACGTAGGTTCTCCGTAGCACACGCGTGCCATGACATTTCAACCAGCTCCTAGAAATAAAGCTCCGTCTCCTTCAACTTCAAGTTATTTTACGAAGAGCACAGGACGTGAGAGCAGCTCTGGTTCAGGTAGGCTGCCTTTCAGCGCAGGAGATAATTCATCCCGAGGAACATTTGGAACCAGTTTATGGGTTGAATTTCTTTTTTGTCCACTTGGACCGTGCAGCTGCCTTTGGTACTCAAGCTCCTGGTGGGTTTGCGTCGTGCTCAGGCACTTCAGGATTAGGCCTCCAGAGGAGTTTATGCTTTTCAACTGAGCCCTCGGAGCCATGACCGAGTCCCACATTGAGCCTCCAGAAACGTGGCATTCGTGATTCAAGATGCAAACAATGAAGGGGAAATGCAGTCAGCATTCTGGCTTCTGGCAGAGCCCCTTTTTGTTTACCAGCTCATGTTTCTTTCCAGTTGGCTGCTGTTTGCTGGATCAGTCGATCTGTTGTTTAAAATAATTTGTTTATGGCTAATGCTGCCTTTCGGGTCTTTAATACTGAATTTACTACCAGGAGTTTTTAATTTACCTGCAGAAAGCCGTCTCATTCCTAGGCGAGCGTGTTTGTTTTTCTTCCCCTGCCCTTATAAATAAATCACCCTGAGTTTATTTCTACTGCATCAAATGTCCGTGGCCTTCGTGGGAAGAGGGAGCAGCAGCAGCAGCGTCAAGCGGAACAATTTGCAGCGTGTTTGGGTGTTTGCTTAGCCAGCAAAGCAGCGCTCGCTTGCTCTTCTGCTCTGCCCGGTGCCAGATGTGCAACACGCTTCCTCCTCCATCGACATTCAGCTCTGGCGTGTCGTTAGGGGCTGCCTCGTTAATATTACCGGTGTCAGCTGTGCTGTGCAAGGGCCGGTCCCTGTTTTTTTTCCTCTGGCGTGGACACGGTGGTGTTGGGAGCTGCCTGGTTGTTCTTCAGCGAGGTTCTTAGCTTTTCAGCTGTGTCGTGGCGCGAGCTTTGCTTTCCCAGAAGGGAGGTCCCCCCGCCTGGGGAGCTCGCTGCCCTGCTCGCGCCATACACGGAGAAGAACTGACCCTCCCCAGAGGGGAAGCAGATTTTCTCGGTCATTCACAACACGAAAGCAGCTTTCCCAAAATCGTGCCATAGATAGACCAGGGAGGAGCTGGGATGAGATGTTTCGCTCTTCCTCGCTCTCTAGGCTGCTGGGGAGATTTTAATTATTGGCGTGAACAAAGCGGCGATTGTCCAAAGCTTTGTGTCACTGCTTGGTGTTTTATCGAGTGCCTCTGGTCCCTGCTCGCTGCGGATCTCCACGAGGTGCTCTGGGGTCATTTGTTGTGATTACTCCGTTGCTATTTTCTGCTTTATATTCCACTAATGAGAAAGCAACAAGGTAGAGGTTTTCTCCTGTGAATTTTGCTCACGTGAACGTTTGGCTGGAAAATGTGATCTCCGGAACAGCTCTTAGCAAGGTTGCAGCGACAGCTTTCATAACAAATGCCTTGCATTTTGGAAGATTGTTTTATTGGAAATAATTCCCATATTTGCTTTCAAATACTAATTCTTCGAATTAGACCACGTCTTTAACTGCAGGATCTTTTTTTGTAAGCTCTCTTGTTCCTTTGCTTTGCCTTCTTTTTCCTTTTGTCAGGTTGCTGACTGTGTGCTCTTAAACAAGCCTACTGATTTCTCCATACTTCCTTCCCTCTACAAGTAAGACCCTTGAGAATTGTCTGTTTAAATTGAAAAAGGAGATGGTGCACCCTTAAAGAGGCCAGGGTGGGAAAATTGCCCGTTGGGAGCCAGTTTCCGTGGAAGTGTTCCTTCGTGGGGGATCTCGGCTGGGCTTCCCAGGCTGACCGTGAGCGTGGGGCAGGATTGCTGAGCTGTGCCGTGTCTGCACTAGGATGTTTTGCCACAATTTTGCTCGTCCATCCGGCTTAAAGGCTCTCATGTTGGCAGGATCCGCCGTCTGAACAAAGTGCTTCTGAGGCCGACGCTTTGACTCTCCGGCGTGCCGCGAGAGCCCCGAACAGAAGTCGGTCCTCGCATCAGCTTTCTTGTAAAGAGCACTGCAGCTGACACAAGAATGGGTTTTCTTAGGCTCGCTGGGGACATGCCAGCGTGGTTTCCTTAGCAGTGAAATTCCTCAAGAAGCCATGGTTGCCGATGTCAACATAGCTGGAAGCCTAACACAGCCCGCACTGAGCGCGGGGCCTGAAATCTGCTTCCTCTGCCCTGCAGCACAGCGCCTTTTTCTTCTGTTCCTTCTGTTTCAGCCGGCTTTCCCAAGCCTGGAGCCAACTTGAACGGGGAGTGCTCTTCAGCCCAGAAGAGACGGCCTCGCCTCGGCGTGGAGGAGCCCGCACACACGCGGGGCCGAGCAGCTTGCCGTGAGCCCCAGCGCGGCTCCGCTTTTGTAGTATTTGCGTTGGGCGTGGGGTTGTTTTGAATTACCACGTGCAGAGCAGGTTTAAGGATATTTAAGCAAGCGCAAATGACTCTCGATGTCTATCTCCGCTTCGGTTCCCACTAGTCGGGCTCAGAAGAAATGAAACAGGGGAGCCAGGAGCAGTTTGGGAGCCGCTCACCGACTCTGCCTCCTGTTTTCGTCGAGTACGCTCCTGGAATTGGGTGGGAGTTTCTGCAAGGCGAATTACTGGTGTTGCACGCTAATTGGAGGCTGGCTAAAAAATTAATAATTGTATTGCTTTAGCATTAAGTAGTGGGATCCTACGGCGGTGACTAATGCTGTGTAATAGTAACTCTCCCAGAGTTGAGCGCTCGTTAACGCTGTGAAGTGGCTGCGGTTTGTGTTGCAGATCTGAATGCTTTGGGACAAGCAGTGCATTTTGCTCTCTCCAGCAGCCCTCGTTCCTCTGCTGCCCTTTTCTGAGAAACAGGAATGACATCCTCACGAAGACAGGCTTGGCACTGCCTCTCTGGGAGGATCGGGATAGGAGGCATGCGGGAAAACGTGTCACGATAGATGTCTCGCCTCTTTAGTTTCATAAATTCATTCTTACAGTGGCTTTTTTTGTTTGTTTGGGGGGCGATCGGGCTTTCTAAGCGCTAATGCGTTCACGGAGATATTTCTTTGTTTCAACATGCATAATCATCGAGCTCAGGCAGTTATTTGGAATAGCATTTGCCCATCTGGAACTCCATAATTATCGCGCTATGGTGCGGTACAGCATGCCAACTAGGTTAGGGCTCTGCTCACGCTGTATTTAAAGGAGGATGGGAGCTGCATTTCCATACCTGAATGCTTTGCGATAAGAAGCGCTGTTTGATCAGCAGATAGGGCCGTAATTGCTCTTCGCTTCTTTCTTTTCCCACTCTGACATCGTATTCAGGAATCTAGAATTTAATTACAAAAGGCGACTCCGGGTACGGTTGGACTGAAACAAGTTGCAGATCCAAAGCGTGCTCCTGGATGGCTCGGCGAGGTGTTGCACCGTGTCAGATGTGGAGGAGGGCTGCCAGCAAGGAATACCCGTGGCCGTTGGCCTATGGTAGGAAAATCAAAGCCTTCTTCAAGAACGTCTTAAACATTGCCGTCCGCAGGCCTTGAAAGGGTGAGTGGTAGGAGCTGCACGCAGGATAAAACCCGTAGAAACTTCTCTTTCGGTCTCATCCCAGGTGGATCCACTGCAGCAATATTGTGATGCAAGAGGAAAGCCCTTGGGAAGAAGGTTTTGGTGCCTTGGACTGCAAGCCAGTGCCGCCGATGGCTGCGGTGTGGTGAAAGCTTTGCACGCCCCTCCTCAACCCATCGCCGTGCTTTGGAGCCCCTGACTGCCGCTGGATGCTGGTTGTGGCAAAACGAAGGGGAGATGCTTGGCTTTGTAGTGATGGGTGGCTTTCTACAAGGCTCGAAATACTTCATTTGGAAGCAGGATAAGGAGTTCTCTTTGGGTGCCTGCAAGTTTTTGGTGTTAAGGCTGTGTTGAAAACAGCCTCGGTTTGGAAATCTGTCCGTCCACAGTCTCCGATCTGGTGGAGAAAGTGCTGCTTGGAACAGGCGGAGAATTCGCTTGTGCGTAATCCCTGCTCGTTGGGCTGGATGGACAACAACTGGGACAGGGTTATCAGCAGCCGCGGTTCTGAGGGCTCGGTTTCTCCCCGGAGGAAGGCGATGATGCACCTCCTGAATAAGTGCTGAGTCACAGGGTTGTTGCTCTTGCACCGAGTTTAGTCATTTCCTGGGAAACTTTTGTTTTCAGGCTGGTGGTAGAGGGCTCGGTCTGTGCGTTTGTGCCGGGGATGAAATAAACGGGAGTTTCTGCCGGTGGCTGTGATCGGGAGGTTAGGCAGAAAAGAGAACTTTTGCAGACTTGCTTCACTTGGGCTTTAAAATTCATTCTGAGTTACCTTGTTTGACTTTTTACTCAGCTTCAGCCGTGCACATCGCCAGGTCTTGCACACGGTTACGTGGCGCTTGCTGTTTTCCATCACCCAAACGCGTTGTTTTGGGGCTGCATTGACTTACAAACCCTGTGAGGGGCTCCTACACCAAACCCAAGTTCTGCTCGGTGACTACTTATTAAAAATAGGTGTAAGCGTTTCTCTTGAGCAGATTTTGTAGAAACCCTACTTGAGACAAAGCTTTGCTTTTGTGCCCTGTGTAATATTCAGGAGGGAAAATGTATTTTTCCCCATGCAAGTGGCAGCTATCTAAAAGTCGCATATTTTTTTTCTCCAGGGTGGGATTTCTTATTTGCGCACGGGATTAAGCCATTTCTGTGCCTGCGCTGGTTTCGTGGGTAACGTGTTGTTACTACTACTAGGTGAAAGGTCGGACTGGATGATCTTCGAGGTCTTTTCCCACCTGACTGAAATTCCTAGGGCTGCCCTTTGAAAAACAAGAGCTTACGTAAAAATTCCCTTCAGTGCTTGTATTTTGCAGGCGTTTGTTAGAGGCTGCGAGCGGAGTGTTTATTTAGTAGGGTTATCAGAGCTAACAGAATTTGGTGAAGTATTTAAAGGTTTTGAGTGGTTTTCTCCAAGAGTTTTGTTATTTTAAACATTTTACCTGTTGCAGAGGTAGACGTCAGCCTGGCATTGATAGCGAGGTGCAGGAGCTCATCACACATCCTCTTGTCACAGGTAAGGGTCTGAAAGGCAAAGCACCTCCAGCCTTCCTGTCCTTACACAGGAGTGAATCAGAAGTATGGCTTAAAGTTTGGCTGCGTCCTCATTTGAGCAACTTAGCTGGGGAAATCCTTTGAAGAAACCAAGCCCGGAGCATGCCGGGGTCATGCTGATGCTGCAAAAACCGTGCACGCGCGACGTGCAAGAATGTTCTCGTGTCTGCTCCAAAGAGAAGAATCAACAGAGTTGTAGTTCATATCGGGGGCTCTTTTATTTACAGTGGTAAGTTTCCAAGTATTTTTCGGTGTCCCGGGCTTGCTAAGCCTTTGAGAACTCCTTTGCTGAGCCAGGACGGTGCCGTTTGCAGCAGCACTGAGATGCCACACGGGTCTTTTTCTGCGGGGAAGGGAGGGTCTTCAGCTGAAGCTGATCTGCTGCCACCTCCTTTTCGTCGGTCACCCCCTGCCCGTGCACACAAAGAAAACGGAACTCCGTCCTTAGCTCACCCAGGTTGGTGATACATCACATATGGCATCGAAGATTACTGCCCATAATACACGCGCCAAGTCGGGTGAAGCGAGGACACTGGGTCAGCTGCAACTCTGACAGGCTGCTGTGCGAGAGAGGTTCCTCAAGTTGGATTTGTTGTTTAAAGGTAAAACAACGGCAATAAAAACATTCTAAAAGCGCTTAAGGTGCACACGAAGTGACTCGTGGGGAAGTGCACCTTGTGACCTTAAATGACACAGCCCCAGACCTCTGCACCGGGGCACTCTGTCGCTGCGCACGGGGCAGGCCACGCCACAAAAATGCCATCGCATTCTTTTGAAGTAATAAACGTGGAGATTAAAATAGTTTGAGTTTGATAAAACAGCATTCATCAGCCTTTAGAAGAGATTTTTGTTTCAAGTGTGGAACAGAGTCCCCACAGTGCTGGAGCCAAGCAGACTTGTAGTGTATATAAATTAATCTGGAGCTGATCTGTCTGTGAAACTTCTAGTACTGCAACTGTAGCAGCATAATGCTGGTGCTTAACAAACACAGCTTTGTAAGTCTTGCTGCTTTTTCACAAGCCTATTCATATTCTTAATGGGAACAGAATGGTGCTGTTAAAGGGGAACTGCAACGCACAGACCTGTTCTTTTTGGTTATCCATGCTGCTTTTTGTGATATACGGACTGAGCAAGGCTTTATTTATGTTTTTTTTTAAGAAATCTGCGACTTTTTTTTTCTGTAAGGCTGTAGTTTGCAGACTTGGTGTTGTCTTCAAGGAGGAAACCTGATATACAGCTTCACCAGGAGGAAGGAGGAGGGAATCTTTGAAGCTGCATCATCATCTGGTCTCAAACAGAACGGGGGAATTGTCTAAACTTGTAACGTAGTCGTAGCGCTGAATTTATAGCCAAAGAGCGTTGGGAATGCAAGACCTTTTAACAGGTATGCTCTGTTTGGACACGTGAAAAGAGGTTTAAACGTTGTTCTTTGGGTTGCCGAAGCCTGGCACCGAGGACGTCGTAGCTTTTGGCCTTGGTGAAACCATGGCAGGGGGTGTGTGGAAGGTGCCAGTCCTCCAGGCGGTGGAAGCGAGGTGAGCTCTAACTCTGAAACAGGTAATGAATTACTTGAGCAGCAATAAACTGGGTTACTGAAGTGCCAAACTGGGTGGTGTGATAGCTGTTTTCTGCCTAGGCCGTAGCTGAGGCGGTCTGAAGGGTTGCCGTGCATGCCTCTAGTTGGGGATTTCTCAGACGTGGCACCCAGTGCGTCCAAGCACACTTGAAAGGCCTTATCTGGATGTGGCACGCAGCAACAGAACGTTTTGGACTTTCAGCTCCGCGCTTCTGGCTTTCAACATCTCCAGCTGGCGGCTACTTCTGGTCAAGGACAGGAAATCCAAAATCGAGCTCTGCAAAACCAGCCCTGATTTCGTGTCCTTTCAGGGTGAGAGGTGGGAAAACTGTGGGGAGATATGGCCTGGCACACGTGCCTAGAGACCGAGAAGGGGAGTAGGGAAGGAAGGCCAAGTCATCAAGGTCACTTAACACGGGTGAGACCTGAAAAGCAGATGCAATGGTGACAATATAATTTATTTCCTTATTTTCCTATGATAACCTTGTTAGAGTGTTTGCTGTTAAGTAAACAGAGCAGGTATCCGTGTTTGGGGACTAATGAATGGACCAGAAGCATTTCCAGGATTGTCTGTTAGCAGAAGCTGCTAGAAATATCAAAATTGTTTTGTTGTTGTTGTTTTAAAAGCATCCAAACATTTTTCAGAACGCATACAAACTCATTTCAGATTCGACTCTTTTGCTCGATGCAGTCAAGTGTTTGGAGGCTTTGTTGGAGAGATGCTGTGCGCTACGTGATCATTTTCCTTAATTTCTCCACTGTAGTAATTATGGTTTTGTTAGACAGTAAATGATTCAGTGTTCTCATTCCATGGGGGGCAGGGGAGCAAGGATGTTGAAAGAGGAGTATTGTCTGAGCGTAGCAGGATTAGCTGGTGTTACCACCTTGCACTGATTGAGCACCGCTGGTTAGAATAGATCATCAGCCCTAATTGCTAAAAAGCAGCCTGGCGTCACAGGGCGGTGAGGCTCCTGAAGTTTTAGGCTCCTCTGTTGCCTGATTTGAATATAGGTGGAACATCAAGGCCGATCGGTGGCAGTTGGCCGGGCTTCCTTTGGCCCTGGGTAAGCCCGGGCAGTTCCGCTGTTGACTTGAACTCTCGGTGGGCAGAAAATGCCAGGGGGATGCACGTGATGAGGACAAATTCTAATTTCTAAGGGAGGAGAATCACACGAGAAGGGACTCTCGTGGAACATTGCTGTGTTTTCCAGGGAATTCTCTTTCTCAACTGCAATTGGTTTAATCACAAGCAAAGCAGGCCTCTTCATCGCAGCCGTGTCAGGACATTGCCCAGGTGTCCTCAGCAAGGACAGAGGGTTGCTCCCGGACTCGACTCCGTCTTTTCAAACCATAAATGCTGAGTTATTTCTGACTCCAGGGAACGACATCCATCTCTTACGTATTCGTAAGACCTGCTGTGTCTTGAAAAGTAGAATCTTTTAAAATTCTTTAAAATCTGTCAGAAGAGAAGGAAGATGAAATGGGGGCAGCGTTGGAAGAGGGGAACAGCACTGCGATACCCAGCAAGACGAGGAGTTCCCGAAGCAACACCGTACCTTCCTGCCACAGAACCTGTTCTGTGGAGCTGCCTGGAGCTGGTCCACCAAACGCCTTGCAAATGAGCAGGAAAACTGAGCTGCTGGCTGGGCAGGAGCAAATCTCTCATGTGTTGGGATGGGTTAACCTCTGAGAGTCGCGGAGGTGCTTTTGGGATGGAAAAACCTGGGAGTTTGGGTGGCGGAGGGAGGGAAATGGTGCGTGGAGCTGGTGGAATGGATCATGGTGGTAGGGCAGGGCTGCATTTACCCTTCAGCCCGTTCCACCGTCCTGGTTGCCTGAAGACATTGCTGCACCCGAGCTGGTGGCCGCCAGGCGAGCCTGTTCCTTTGCCGCGTCAGTGACCGGAGGCCTAGCTCGCTCACACCGCCCTTAAACGTAAATACAGGGAAGATCCCTGACCGTAACATGGGAGCAGAACTGATAAAGACTTCAGCTCGTAGCAAGTCCTGCTAAAACTCCTCCGCCACGCCGTGAGAGGTGGCCTGAAGCTGTTGAGGCCGGGTAGGTGAGGAGGCTCTGCTGAATTTGGGGTAGGGGCAGCGTGGGGAGGGGATGCTTTGGGGACAGCGGGGAAGGTCACGATGTGAGAACGTTGGTGATGGTGAATGGTTCTTGATGGAAACAGAACTGAATTTTTGCTTTCTTTTCCCAAGAATCCCCTTTCCTCAGCGGGGCCTCCCCAGCGCGTGGAGGCACAAAGCGCGGCTACAGATAAATATAGCCTCCAAGTGAACTGAAACAGTTGTAGCTGGGAGAGGGCCAAAAGAATGCCTCGGCAGTCAGTGTTTTTGTTTGGAATTTCTTTCTGAGGAGTGAACAAACACCAGCACCGTGGTAAAGCTAAATTGGCAGCCCTCGTTTGCCTCGCTAATGCTTCGTCCGGGTAGAGAGGGGTTGGAGTTCTTGGGTTGGTTTTTAGCTGTCTGGAAGAATTTAGCACAACAAATCTCACAAAGCGTTGAATTTATGGGAGCAGGGTTGATGAGGATTTACCAGCTTTATGTAGCAGGAGCGAGTGGTTCTTGAGATTGCAGCCCCATTGTCTTGGTTCTCTTCCTGTTGCTCTAATTTATGACATTCTGCGAGGAAATCCGCGTTTCTGTTCAGATCGAGCCATTTCCATTTCCTGTAGATCAGCAGCAAAGGGATAACGGGAAAGAAAATTTCCCTCCTGGTGAGCCTCTGATCGCTGTCTGAGCGGATCGATTGGATTTGGCGTATGTGGGACCGGAGGAAGGAGACGTAAATGCCTTCCATCCACGCCCCACGTTAAAAAGACATTTGTTTTCACGACTCGTGATGTCGCTTTAGGCGTAACTCCGGTGGTTGTTGTAACTGGATCCTGGTTTTATTACGATGATTTTACACCTGTTACCCATACCTACACGCAGCCCTTTTTTCCAAGCCTTGGTCCCCGTGTCTTGCTGGAGATCCCAGTTCAGTTAACTGTGGTCTGTTTCTAACCTGAAGGATGGCTGTCCTAAAAGAAAGAACTCCCATTTATCAGTTTCTTTTAACCTTTTTGTTGACCAGTTCCACTCCCATGGGGCTCTCCTAAGAAGTTAAGTCTGACGGCTTCTTATCCCGTAAGACAGACACTTGAGCCTGTCGCTCTTTGTCAAAATAGTGCTGGGATCGATTTGTTTTGTTTTTCTTTTTTTTTTCCCTATTTTTTTTGGTTGCTTTTGCTGTTGTTTTTACGAGCACTACTTGGAAACCCAGCAGTGGGAGGGCACAGAGCTGCAGGGAAGCCCCAGGAATTTCTCACCCTTGTTTCTCCTGCCCGGGTTTTACTGGCTGTAACTTCCCTGCTCCTGCCAAATAGCAGCCGACTTTTTCTCATTATCTCATGCTCAGAGAATCCTTTTTTTTTTTCTTTTCCAAGCGATAAGATAAATGCCTCGGATCACGTGGTGGTGAAGCTTTGCAAATGTTTTGACCATGGAGAGTGCTGGTATTTGTCGGTAATGCACCAGTATTCCTTAGTAATGCCAACAAATTTCTGTGGCAGATGTTGCATTATATATAGTGCGTAACCACCCATGGCAGGAGCCCAATTAAATCTTGCGGAGAAGTTAATCACAAACTAACAAGCTCCAAACAAATCTGTGGGCTGGCTTAGGAGGGAAAATCCCTCCCCCTGTCTGCGCAGGTTGGTTTTTCCTGAAGTGGCGGTCACCCCGCTCCATTTGCTACCCAAATGTGGGGAATTGAAGCTGCCCCCGACGATGGAGAGGCAAATCTCAAAAGCTTGCAGGCTTGGTCAATGAAAACATCGCCCTTTTGGTGTGCGCTCTCTGTATGGCTTGTCTTGAAGGAGTAGTTTCCGTACGCTGGCAGCATACCTGTCTTGTGAGCTGGATTCATTTCACTGAGCTGCGCGTTGCAATCAAGCATTGAAATTAATGCTTTGGTTGGCATTTCGCTGCTTCACGGCCATTCTGATGTTCTGCTGCTGGATTTGTTCGGACTTGTCGGGGCCTGACTCCAACGTGGAAAAAGAGAAGTGAGATAAAGTTGTGCGTGCAGACGCACACCCTCCGCTAGGCAGCGTATTTACCCACTGCAGCCTCAAAACCTTTATACTAGGTGGGAAACGACGCTGAGATCCGACTGTCCGGCAAAAGGAGCTCATCCCCTTCCCTCCCCAGGCATTGCAGTGCTGCAAAATCACCTCTAGAACCCAAACGGCCACTTGGCTGGGGTGTTTGATCGGGGATGCCAGTGGCGTAGGGAGGCTTAGAGCCTAAACCCTTTAATCACCTTTGTGATGTGCCCGTCCAGATCCGGCTGGAAGCGTCTGGCCGAAAGATGCTGCGAGGAGCTAGGAAAAGCTGGGGCCTGTGCCGCTCGGTGTCTAATGCTCTGTAGCCTTACGATAATCAGGCTCAGGGCAAAGCAAGCATGTTGGTTGTGATCCCTCGTTTCTTGTTATAGCACAAGCGTGGGCTTCATTTTAGCCTGAGTAAGGAATACCAAATAATTCGGTTTTCTTATTGCTGTGTATTTGATCACTTCCAGTCCTTCCTCCCCAACAGAGATGAGGTTAGGAGTGCAGGTCAGGCTACCAAAAGGCTTGAAATGGCGGGTTTTTTTTGTTTTAATCCCTTCAAGGTTTCAGTCTTTCTTGTGGTTCTGATGTAATGTGAGAAATTAAAACAAAAGACAGCAGCCAGATGGTCCATCTCCAGGATCAGACAGATTAGGTTTTTTAAAAAAAGGGAAACGTTTACTAATACGCATTCTCTTCTGCAGCTTTGCTTCTGTGGAGCTCAAGCATCTCTCTTCTGCACGGTTCCTCTAGTAGGCAAACGATGGAATTGCGGCTATCAACAGGTTAAAAAAGAAAGAATAAGCTTTCTTTCACTGAATATCTAATGGAATATTGAAAGCCTGGTTTTCTGAGTCGCAGGGTGTGCTTGCTGGGCAGGAGTCTGAGTTCCTCTGTTCATCCTTCCATTCTCTGAGGTGCTCTGAACGGCGTTCCCTCCTGCAGCGGGCCCGCTTTGGTTTGCTGGAAGCTGTTCTCACTTAGATTAGTTTAAGCTCAGGCTCTGAATTTGCACTTTCCCTTTGCCCTGTTGTTTGGGAATCACTCTGTTTAGGGAGCCGAGTTGGCTTTGTGGTTACAGAAGATTTTCATGTGCTCCGAGTTTCCCTTTGTACGTTTTCATGGCTTTGATATTCCATTTAGATAGCGGTTCTGATTCAAATTACCGCATTTAAATAGTGCGAATCTATGATCCCAAGGGAAACTACAGAAACTGTAACATGGAGACTTTGAAATCGTAATGTACCCACATGAGTTTGCTTCCAGGTTTTCTTCGCCGTTTGCGTTGACACGTTCAGGTGAAACCTTCACGTCGCTGAAAAGTAAATGAAACCCAAAACAAAAACCGAGGGCTGGTTACCTAAGTTGTCTTTTCTTGGTTTCAGGGGACATCACACAAAAGGGGTATGAGAAGAAGAGAGCAAAGCTTCTGGCTCCGTATGTTCCACAGACACAAGGTAGGTACTTGTTTCGGTTGGATACCGGGTTGGCATAGCCTTGACGTTAAAGGGATCTGAAATGGCTGTGGAGCGGAGCGCCGACATTTCGTTTGCCAGCTCTAAGCCTGGCAAAAATTCTGTTTATTATTTGTTTCCGTAGCTATCTAATAATGATACTTGTGGAGTCTGCACGGCTGCCAGGAAGTCACGGGCAGCATTTTGCCTCTGGCTTGCTGGTTCATACCGAACTCCAGGGATTCCTGCTAGCTGGGCTGTTTGCTGGGGCTTCGTAGAGTGCCGTGTGTGTTTCAGTGCCTTCTGCTCCCCGTCTTTATCCCACCCCTGTGTAAATCTCTTCCTACTCCCTTGGCAGCTGGGAAGTCCAGGGCTTTGAATTGGTCATGAAGTGTGAGGTCCTCAAGAATCATTCCTGAAATCTTCTTAAAACTGGCTGAACTACGTGGCCCCGCTTTCAGCCATCTTAATTCTTTATTAGCAAATTTCTTTATTTATTAGAATATTAGAGATTTTCTATATTTATTAGAGAATATTCTTTATTTTTCATATATATTTTTTTTTACTAGAGTAGCTGAATTCACCTCCTTTGTTTACATCTGTTCCTTTTGGTTCAGAGATCCTTACTGTAGAGCTGACTGGCTGCGGGATAATTACGTGTGGTTCTAAACTGAAGGACAAGGCTGAAAGTACGTCCGATAATTATGGGGATGCTTGCCCAAAATAATTGCACGACTGATATGCTGAGGTGCTTAACCATTCAAAACTAATGTGTCTGGCTCTTAGCAGCTTGGGGAGTGAATGGGTCTGCTAGGCAGCAGTGACTGGACTTACTGTAATGCGCGGAGACTGAACAACTGCCAAAAAATAATAAAAAAAGGAAGGCTAAAAGTGCATTTATTGACCATTAGCACTGCTTCCACTGGGGGAAGCTCGTACGGGTTTTCTGCTGAAATTGCAGTGGTTCAGGCAACGTCTGAGAAACACAAAACTTCAGCCACTGTCACGCAGTAGCATCTGGACTGTGCCACTCCAGCACATTGATGTTTGCGTTCCTGGTCTCCTCCAGCCCGGCTAACATCCTGAAGGGAGCAGGGCAAGCAAAAATTGCTCTTCATCTGCCAGCGTGATGTGCCTGTCACTTTGCTCGCCTGCTTGGTTTGTTTCAGAAGATGTTGCTTAATTAAGAGGGGAAGAAAATGGCAAGACCGTCTATAGTCCTGCTATTTTAATTGTCCCGCTTTCCAAGTCTGCAGAATGCACTGAAGTTCAGGAAGAGACGCAGGTTGACAGGAGGTCACCAATTAAGACAGTATTTTGACTTCTGTTCTGCTCAGCCCTCTAGTATTTTTCACATATATCCCATATCCAGCTGCCCCCGTATCCAGCTGGAAAAATCCCATTGAAGTCCTGCGTGAGGGGTACAGAATCAGGTCACCTTTTTGACGAGCAGAAACCTAATTTAGCTCACAAGAAAATGTTTACTCCTGTCACTTAGTGCCCTAGGTTTCTCAAGGCCCCAGCCTGACGTTGGCTCATGCATTGTCTCCATTTCACGGATGTGAAACGAGACAAACGAAGGCACGATGACAGGTCAGGGCACGTCGGCGTTGTAATTCAGGAGATTCTTACTGCTTAAGCTGGGCTCCATTCACATTGCCTCTGGGAGCTTGCCTCATTATTTTTGAGTTAAGGCAACAATGTTAATTACCTAAAGATACATGTTTTCCCGGTGCAACATCCATTTTGGTAAATGGACCCTGCTGAGGCGCTGGAGCCGCCGTGCCAGGTTTGTTGCTCCTCCGTTCTGCGCTGGCTGCTGCACAAAAAGGCTTTGGAGAAAGTGTTCTGGGCAGCTCCCCAGGTTCCCCACGGTAAGTGATGCTGCAGCTTTCGCTCTTGCCTTGGACCGAAGCAGGGAGGACGGGTGCTAATTTCACCTTACGCTAACGAGCTAAACCGCAAGTGCCCTTTAGGCACGGGCAGAGAGGGTCTCGCTGCTGTGAGTTGCTGTTTTGTCGGAGTAAAGCTGATGTTTGGGAGTCATCCTCAGAGTCATTAGTGAAGGCCAGGTATTTCTAGGCCCATTTTAAAAGAAGTAACACAATTTCACTGTTTTGCAAAGTGCTTTTTGGACAGACAGTCGAGCTGTTCTGGCACTAGCAGACGGTGCAGAAACCCACCGCCTCTTGAACCTGGTGTGCTGCAGGCACCAGGCAAACTCCTGCCTTGAGGAGCAGCTCCTCTCCACGTCAGTTGCTGCAAATCTGGAAAAGCGTTTACAGCATTTTAGCTTAAACAATGCTGTTGCAGGAATACCTTGTGCCAAAATTAGCAGCCCTTGCACACAGGCTTTTGGCAGGGTATGTTTTCGTGCTATTTAAGATAATGCATTCTGTTCCTCTGCTAATGTGTAAAGGAAATTATATTCATTACGCCCTGGTTCACTGTCAGACCTCTCCATGTAGCTGCTGGAGTTCCGTGCTCTTGCTCCTGTTCTCTGTTCCCAGGGCTCTCTTAAATAAATAGATATATATCTATTTTAACCGCATTTGTACGGAGAACATAGGAATTGTTCTTTCTGAAAAGGTGAGATGAACGTGACCCCGGCGATGGGCTTGTAAACCTGTGGGAACTGATAACATGGGAAACTAATTGATCTGTGAATTTTTGTTGGTAACATGTGCTTCGCTTTTATCTGGTTCGTGCTCTTATTGGATAGCACAAGGTAGGAGCATTACGGATTTTGTCATTTTAGTGTGAAATTTCTTTTCAAATCATGGCACTTTGGAAATGAAGCAGTTCCTCGCTTCCCGAGCGGGCTGTCACTGCGTTTCCTGTCTCGGCAGAGTCCTTCCTGCCGCCTGCGTGTTGTGGAGGCTGATAAACCGGCAGAGCTCTGCTCCGAAGTTTCTCTGGTTTCTTTTTTCTGTCTTTCAGCATTGGGTGATTTCAAACAGGAGCTAATGTGATAAAACAGCTTTGTCTAAACCTGTAAATCACGCACACGCGCTCCAGCTTAGCGTTGTTTAGAGAGTTTCACCCATTTACAAGATCCGACTTGCAGCTACCACAAATGGGGAATTATTTTCTTTCTTTGTGAAGTCTGAGGGGTATCACAATTGCAAATGAAGCTTATCACTTGACTTCAGGAAAGCAATTTCTCCATCTTTGAAATCAGTTCCAGGACTCAGTGGAGCACCTGAATTCTCCCATCGTGTCTCGTTCAGGGCAGAATTAAGATCCAGCTGGCTAATTACTCCTGCAAAAGCCTGAAACCTTGTAAGTCTGATGGGTTCTCAGCACTGGGAGAGAGCAGTAATCGTTCTGAGAGTGCTGTTCAGGCTGGTTTGCCAACCCTAGATATTTGAGTTTATTATTTACACCATTTTTATTCTGCACATCGTGTTGTTTGAAGGATTAGTCCAATACTGGCGCTTCTGTGCAATGCTGTATGCAAAACAGCCAAAAAGCAGCAGGCAAACCTGTTATTCTTCTGTCAGATGAACCTAGCACTGACTGTCCTTGTTATTAACGTAAACATTTATCCTTGCTGATCATACGTGATGTTTTTACTGATTCCTTTAGTCTAAAAATTCTCTAATTAAAAAAAAAATAATCAGTGAATCTCTAAATCATCGAGCCTCTCAGTAAACCGCAGAGATCACAACCCAGTCAATTCTCTTGGAGAAAAATAATATAATGCTAATTAAAAAATCCCTAGCATCACTCAAAAGCAAATCTGCTTTTTTTTCCTTCTTCATGCCTCTTTAGATTCCAATCCTGCCAGTGGCAACTGCAGCTGGAGCAGGATTATGCGAAAGGGAACGCTAAATAAAGTCACCGATCACCTGCCAGGCTCGGCTCGCTCACGTTGCTTTGTTGTTTAACCACTTGCGATTTACCGTAGCTGTACACAATTTTCTTGATCTGCGCCTGGCTGCTTTGTTAGGCTACTGTAACGTGTTATTATGTCATAGCAAAATATTTAATCAAAGGGCTCGCTCTTGGTGTGTCGTGTCGCTTACAGACACGTCTGATCCCTTTGCAAATGGAATGTCACATGTGCCTTGTGATGCCCTGCAGAGCAGATGAGATGCTTCTGCGAGAGTTATAAGAAGTAACTGAATATGAATTAAATAAATTATTTAAAGCAGTGTTAAATCAGCTGCTGACATCTAGTGGGTACTTGACTCTGTAGACGCTCAAACGATCAGAAAGATTGAGGCTTTTCTTCTGAGTCTGTGAAGTTGTCTTTTCTCTGGATCGAAATAAAACTCATTTGTGATGGAGACAAACGCAGCTCGCTGCTCTGCTGCTTGGCTCCTAGGTGAGCTCACTTTGCTATTCAGGGAAGACACTCGACTTCATTTGGCTCACGTACAGCCTGTGCTTATGTAAATCTGGTGTGCTCGGCGCTGTGCATGCAAGCATGACGAGGCTGAGTCCAAGGAATTACGAGTTAGGATCAGGCTGTGTTTAACAACAGAGTTAGAGTTGTCAAGTTTTAAGCTCCTGTTTAATTATCTCGTTTCAAAGGTTGGATGAACGACGCTACAAAGACATGAAATTCCAGGACTTATAGATATCAGGTCCACTTCAGAATGACAGCAAGGGGGCACAAATACTGATTCTTTTGGGTGTGCTTAAGCTGAGCTGCGGAGTAGCGAATCTTGCTCTGAAGTGCAGGTCTTCCGATTGCCAGCTCCTGCACCCAAACCACAGCAGCTCTTCCTTGACCGCTCTACTTCTCGTGCTGCTGGCACCTTGTTACAGGCAATAGTTGTGTTTTGATATGCAAGTTTTAACTAGAAATGAAGGTTTTAATTCTTTGGCATGGTAGTTTGAAGAAGGGTTCATGAGAAGCTCAGTAGCTTGCCTCCGCTGAATGCTGGGACCACAAACAGGACTCCTCCAAAGCTGAGCAAGAGGTGAGAAGTTTGGAAAAGATTCCCAGGCCAAATAATAGCATTAGGGGTTAGGAGAGAACTTCCAGGAGCGCCTTGTCCCCGTATTATTGAATTTTCTCTGAATCGTGTAATACTGGTAACAAAATGTTAGCGAATTAACTAACTCTCCATTCAGCCTGTAAAAATTCAAGTGCTATTCTGCAACAAGGTAGGTGTGATGGGCTGCTATTAGAAGTTCCCTGAACTCGAGGTGCTTGCCTTCAGTTGTTTACCCAGAACCACACACCAAGTGGTGGAACTGGAACCCAGGCCTTGTGGTTTCCTCTTCGCTTCTCTAATCCTTTGGGAGTTTGCGAGAATTCATCAGCGGTGCATATTTAGATGACACAGTTGCTCTTTTTTTTTTTCTGCATGACTTCAGGTGACAACCTCAAGCTAATTGCAGCTGCGTGACCTCTGTTTGTAGCTTTTCAAGAGTTCCCACTGAAGCAGGATTCATTTTAAAAGCGAAGTTCCAGTAGCAGCCATTTCTAGCGAGCCCTGGCGAACCACACACAACAATCATTTCTTAGCTTCTCTTTTTAGCTCCCTGTATCCATGGGAAAAACAGACCTTTCCAGGACGATAAAGCCACTCGCTTCTTGACACGGGCTGGAAGCAGACAGAACATGGGGAGCTGGAGAGAGGTCGGCTTGGTTTTGTAATTAACATGAACAGCGAAGGCTCTTGCCGCTGGTATATTATTGGTTTTCCTGTCAACAAGGCACACTGGTCAGTGGGATGATGAGTACTGAACCCAGCTTCTGAACCTGTTTGCTACAGGTTTGCTGTTTTTCACAGCTCAGGCTCGAGATTATAAATGATTGCATCAGCCAAAGGCATTTACTCCCTGTGCCCATAACAGCGGTGTCTGAGAGGACTCTGGTGTAAATGAATGCGATCTCTAAAAGCCACTTACATGTGTTACTTCAGCACAAGTTAACCTGCTAATTCTTTCCTATCTTCATGCAATAATGTTGGAAACGGGGCAAAGTAGGGGGCAAATCACCCAGGTACGGAATCACAAAATGTGCTTTTCATTGCACGTATCCCTGTCAAGTGCTTGGAAGTGCGGGCCTTGCCTGGCTGATCTACTGACTTCATCCATCAAGATGTATCTGAATCTCACCACCTTTTCTTTTCTATCTTGTAATGAATTCTTTAAAGGTGATTTCAGATCCCATTGTCACTATTAGGTTACTTAAATTATGTGAACTTGTGTCTTGCGTCGCCTGCTCCAGACTTTCTGTAAGTTGTCTTTTACCTCATGTGCCTAACAACCCTTTAAAAAGAAGAAAATTGTGGGCTGTTTTCCAGGGGTTGATCCAGCTTTACAGAAGGAATCCAGAACTCAGACACCTGCTCCATCTGCAGCTCCAGCCTCAGCATCGTCCTCATCCTCATCCAAATTTCACCGAGCCCGCTCAGGGGGAGCCAGAGATGAACGCTATCGATCTGGTAAGGGCAGGGCAAGAATTCACCTGAGATTTTTGGCAGTGAGGAAGAATTTACCGTGTATTTTCATGGAATCAAGCTCACTGTTTGTCCACTGATTGAAAGTCCCACCTTGGTTCTGTATGAGGAAACGTCAGGCTTGTTGGACTCTAGCTGCTGAAGCAGAAAGAGTGCTAAGCAGAAAAAAATCCCAAGTAACTCTTTGCCTTCTTGATTTTCTGGCCTGAATGCAGCTCTTCAATGCCAGTTGTTCACAGAACGGAAAGCCTATTTTAACCGGGCCTGTAAGTAACCAGATTCAGTGAAGTGTCAGGTAATCATTTGCTCGTGGAATTGATGACTGCTGTGCCGATCTGCTCTAGGATACTGGAAAGTGAGAGCTGTCTTTCTCTATCAATGCTTAAAGCACTTCCAAAGAGCAGCAGCATTGGCTGACTAATGCCCTGCTGATTTCCTTCTCCACGAAAGGAAAGGAATGGAAGCTGGCACCTATTTTTTGTCTCAACCTGGCTTAGTTTTTCACTTCGCATTAACGGGATCCAAGTTTTCCTCGCAACAGGGGCAAATAAATTACACTAAATATACCTTCTGCAGTAACACTGCTATCATATCACCATTTAAAGAAGCATTAGAAGAGCCTAGTTCTCTCTCTTTTTTGAAAAAGCATCCTTAATCCTTAAAATACATTAAAATACCCTAATTTGGGAAATTGATGTAGATGAGCTCTTGTTGTAGTAGTTTAATATGTTGTCTTCTCATCATCAGTGACGTGTCTTCTTCTAAAGAGTTCTGCATGTTTGCAGGAGGATGGTAGCCTCCTGTCCCAGCCTGTTTTGGTTAATGATCAACATGTATTTACAGCTGCAGTTAATAACTTTCAAGATTTACATGAAATTTGTAGCTATTACTTTTTTTTCAGAACATAAGGCTTCTCCTAAATAAGACAACTGGCTCCGAATTTTTAAGTTTACAGAGCAGAGTTGCACCTGGGGCTGGATACACTGCTAGCATTTGTGCAGATTTTGAATTGTGCACAAGCATATTTTAGAATAACCTTTGGGCAAGAGGAACAGTCTGGTGGGGCTGGGACTTTCTATAAAATTTGCTATAGACACAAGAATATGATGACTAAGCCAGAAGATTCCAACCTAAAATCCTGGCCTTGCTATGAGCTTGCTAACTTTAGAAGCATCCGTTTCCTTTTTTTTTTGTTTGTTTGCTTGGTTTTTGTGTTTCGTTTTGTTTTGCTTGCCTTTTTGTTTTTGAAAAAGGAAAGGTTACATACAGGATTGCAAAACGTCATTGTTTGGGAAGGTGCAGTTACATGGGAGTGTTGCATAAATACAGAGGGCTAGCAGTAGTTGCACTTGTAAGCCTTGTGTGTTTTTTCTCCTCTGCGGTTGCAAAACTGAGTGCATTAACTTCCATTTTGCAGATATCCACACGGAAGCAGTTCAGGCAGCACTGGCAAAACACAAAGAACAGAAGATGGCCCTGCCCATGCCAACAAAAAGACGATCTACCTTTGTTCAGTCTCCAGCTGATGCCTGCACTCCCCCAGGTTAGGTTCTTACAGTGTGCTTGTCTGGGTGGATGTTAAGGTATGCATTAGTAACAGTTTCCAAATCAAGAGGCTGCAGTTGTCAAAATATTCAAGATCTTCTGCACATTTGTAGGTAGCGTGTTACTCCTGTAGCTCCCTTGCTACATTTGAGCAGCTGCTTGTTTTCATGGAGCTGCTGTTAACGGCTGTGAAAATGAGGCCTCTTTTGGGAGCTTTTAAAGAATCAATTGGGAAGAACCAAGCAGGCTTTCTGGACTGACGCTGCTTCTTTTGCTTCCTTCACACGTATTTCAGTTACAGAGTTCATGTTTTGGTAAGGTTACACTACTCAACGTACAGGAGGATTTGCAGTGAGGTACGTTCTGGGCAAGGACTTTGGAGGGCGTCCTGTGGGATTCCATGACACGTAGGACTTTTCTTTCCTAATCCCTCCCATGCAATGGCCATTTTGCCTCAGCAGTGAAACACCACAGCTAATGAGGTGTCTGTTACGGCGCATGTGCGGCAGGTATTAATGAACATCTCCCCTTCCAAGCAGCTATGTACCCAGGCTTAAAAAGGGATATTTGTAATTTTTAGCAGTGTCTTTTATGTTGGTTCTCACTGTGCAGAAGCACCAGGGTCATTTGGACTGAGGAGGAGAGATGAAAAAAGAGAGAGAAACCCTCCTAATTAGAAATCCACATCTCTCTTAAACTATGTTGTTAGGCCACTTACAACTATTCTTTCACCTCCTTTTTTCTTCATACTTCCTTTTATCTTTCCCTTTCTGCTGGGTGCTAGCGCCCGTTTATGGTGTCTGTTCAGGTCTCAGCTTTGTACTAACTTGTCCAGGACTACAGCACATTCTGAGCTGTGGGCACTACCCAAATAAAGGTTAGCATTCCCTCACGATCATCTGGAATCAGTCTTTTCCTCCAGCAGGTGATCTCTGAAGAGCAGGTAAGCGTTAGATGAAAGCCTAACTGGATGTTTCTGTGTAGCGCTGAACAGCTTAAGCTATTAAGTGGTGGGTGCTTTCTTCATGATCAATATTTCACAGCTTTCTGGATATCCTCGTGGAAATGCAGGATGTAGTTCCTTTTTGTGGTTGTGTGCGTCTGTTGGGGGGCCCCCCCCCCCCCGCCCCTTTTTGTTTTCTGCTGTTGAAAGGGAACCATTTAGAATACCAGACAAAAGCATTTTCTGCATGTGGCCTTGGCACATTTGTTTCCCAGTGCCTGCATTCTGCTTTTGTTGCTGTGAATTTTCACTTTGGGGAATGAAACCGACTCCTCACTTTCCGTTTCAGAATTACCAAAGTTAGGCAAAACAGCATCTGATAGCAGAATACGAACGGAAAAGTAACGAGAGAGAATAAACGTGGAGAAGCCAGGAGAAGGATACTTGTCTGATGTGTTGTATCTTTTGTGTGCTTTAAACAAGGGCAAGACACCAGGAGTAAACATGGTCAGATTGGATCTGTCTGCTGCTTTAACTTCTGTTTTGGCCTACATAACCTTGTTTGACACAGCCTGGGAAAAAAGATCTTCATATGACAAGCCTGTGCCGTTGATATGTGAATTGCAAGGAGAGCATGTTCAGTGCAATGTGCTTTTCCCTAAGCAGCTAGATTTTCTTTTCTGCTTCCACACAGACACGTCTTCCGCATCCGAGGATGAGGGGTCGCTAAGGCGTCAAGCTGCTCTTTCTGCTGCATTGCATCAGAGCTTACAGAATGCTGAGTCTTGGATCAACCGATCTATTCAGGGGTCATCCACATCTTCATCAGCATCTTCTACACTTTCCCATGGAGAAGGCAAAGGGACCAGTGGGTCACTAGCTGATGTATTTGCCAATACTCGAATAGGTAGGAGATGGGTACGAACAGAAAAATTGCTTCAGATTGCATTAATAAAGCTGGAGTTGTCCACTTCGCAAGGGAAATCTGGAACAAGAGCTTAGTTAGTTTGGGTGGAACTTGTTAGGGTTGGTTCGAGTTGTACCATCACAATTTTTTTTTTCCCCCGTAAGAGTTTCAGAACATTGGGTTGGTTGAAAAAAGGGGAAGTGGTGAGCAGAGCTTATCGAAGTAGAAAAGATTCCGTGGTGTGATGGGAGCATTGGCAGGTTTAGCGGGCACAACCTTTCTGCATACTGCATTGCTTCTGTCACAGCTAGTCGAAGCTACTCTGTGCACAAAGCTACCTTATGCAAGGCCCTGATGAATACCATCGGGGTGTTTTTGCCTATTGAGGGGGGAAATGTTGTGTTTTAACATTCACTTTCTGCTATAAGCCCTAATGGTTTATTATTTGTGTCACACCAAAAGAAAAGCAAGACAAATAAAACCAAACCAACCAAATACGAGAACAACCGAGCGTGTCATTCCGAAAAATGGCCACAGCAAAATAAAGATTTAGCACAGCTCTTTTGTCGCTAGCCTGAGAAACACTCAGAGCATCCAGGTACTGAGAAGGCGGAGCAAAAACCTACAGATCTGGATACCCCAGGCTCAGTTTTTTGAGGCTCTGAGGTGCTCCTTGCTGCTGATGCTTCTGTATGAAATTGCAAAGTTTGGTTTTGCTCTGTGTATGTTTGTCTTTTTTACCTGCTGTTAAGGATATTATTGCATCTTGGAGATGTCTGTATTTTGTGTGCTCTGTGCTTTTGCTTAACTGGTTTGGGGCAAGCAGTGCAAAGAAGTGCTGGTATTTTTAATTGTTTCACTTTTTTTTTTTTTTAACCCCTCTGTTATTTTTGTTTCTTTCTTTGCTGCCACGCAAGCTGTTTTCTGAAATGGAAAACTGGGGGAATTGCCCATAAAATGCAGTCAGTGTAATTAACGCCTCTGTGAAGCCCAGAGGCTCCTCTTAGTTGGAGAATACAGCAAGCCACATTACCTTTCCTAATGAATTAAGGTGATCTAGGTTTTTACCTACAGAATAACTGCTGTCTGATATAACTAAAAGCTTGTACAAAACCTTCAGATGATTGAACCTACTGTGCTGTATAAAGCCAAATTTTTTTTAAAAAAAAAAAAGCATATTGAAGAGGAAATTAATGAGAGCCATAGAAGCATGCAGTTACTTGCAGTTTTGAAGCTTAGAAACTCATCTGAAAAGCTGATCAGCGTCTTGCAACTTAAAGCAAGAGGCAGACCCGGCTCGCTCTCTTCGTTACCTTGTAAATTTGTTGTTTGACTGCTGGGCAGGCTCATACTGTTTATGCACCGAGCTGGAAGAAATTTAAACCCAATGTGTTTTTGTTGTTTTTGTTTGTTTGTTTGTTTTGCTGATGTGCTTCAGTCAATAGTCTCCTGCTTGTTTTGTTTTAGAAAGCTTTACTGGCATAAAAAAAAAAAATAGTTAAATAGTATAATTCTAGCAACAGATTACCAAATAGGTGAGGTAGGTTTTTGTTTGGGGGTTTTGAGTATTTCAGAGCTCGTTTGGATCACAAACTTTTGAAACGGTGTTGAATGCCAAGAGATTTAACTTACTTTTAAAGGCAAGAGACCAAAAATTGGAACTTTTTGAGTATTTTACCAAGCTGCTTTCCTGACATGGATAAAGCCACTCATCATGTGCCTTTGTTTACTGTTTTCTAGAATAGATAACATATGCTTCCCAGAGTTACTTACTGTTTAAGAAGCAGTGTGTTCAGCATTAGTAAGAGCCCCCACAAATTTCACACCTTAAATTCTTTTTGAGTTTGTTATGAGCAGGTATCTAACGCTTTGCTTGTTCCACCTGATAATGGGAGGTATATGTTAATTGTCATCTCAATTGTCTCCCTTCTTTTAGAAAATTTCTCAGTTCCCCCAGATGTCACAGCAACTACCTCCTCTTCCTCAGCACGCCCGGCAGCAATTGACCTTCCTCCTTCAGGGATCGTGAAAGGCATGCACAAGGGATCTAATCGGTCTAGTCTCATGGATACTGCTGATGGTATGGAACCTTTCAGAGCACACAGAAATTGGAACGGTGTTAAGGAAGGGCTTGATGTGGGAGAACAACTCGTGTGACTTAAATTGATCCTATTTAAGTACTTCGTAAGTTTGAGATGGTTTTGGCACTTGCATTAGCACGCTGCCACATGCTACAGCAGCCACCTACTTTGTACTGAACAGGAGATAATCGTGGCAGAGATTGGCTTTCTCCTCTCCTTACTGCTTTCTTTGTTTTTAAAGCAAAGAAAAACACAAATGCATAGGTAGGCTAACTGTTCTTAAAAGCTGTTGTCCTGGAATCCTCACAAGGAAAGGTAAGATGACTGAAAGCGTGTAACTTTTAACTGTAATTAAGATCCCATGAAGCTGATAATATTCACTGCAGGCTGGTTGCCATAAACCTTTGTGCAGAGGGGCAGCATTAATGCTCCAGGTTTTGTTGTGTCCTCCCTCTGCTGGCAGTTCTTCCACTACAATCGATCGATGCTGCAGGCAGGTGCAGATCTCCAGGTTGTTTGTTACAGTAAGCGCAGTGTGTCAGAGGGAATTCAGCCCACAGAACGGAGTAAATGCTTTAAAAATGATATCTATTACTAGCATTTTCTGACCATTAAGTGAATAAAGAACTGATATAATACTAATGTCATCCTGCTTGGCACAACCTTTAATAACGGAAGCACGCCAAGAGAAGTATCCTCCAGTAGAAGGAGGTAAGTCATAAATGTTAATAGAGATGATGAATGCTTTTATTAGACAAAATCTTTCCCTCCAGGTGTTCCCGTGAGTAGTAGAGTATCCACGAAAATTCAGCAGTTGCTTAACACCTTGAAAAGACCTAAAAGGCCGCCTCTGAAAGAATTTTTTGTGGATGATTTTGAAGAAATTGTGGAAGGTAATAGCACCAAATCATGTTTTTGTTAGTCATTTGTCATAAGAAAATGGACGTGCATAATTCTGTGATTGTTTATGCCGTTGCTTTTGAAGTTGACTCAGTTTGGTTTGCTGTTTGCTGCTCTCCGTAGCATTCATTGATAGTCTGATTAAAAAAACAACAACAGCGTTTGAATACTGTACTGCCAAGCTTTGAGCGCCCTCCTTAACTTCTTACAATTACTAAAATTTATTAACAGAAGTATTTAAACACATTTTAAAAAACCCTTCATTTGCTCAGGCTTCTTTAATTAGTTTTCCAGAATGGGTTGTCTTTACTGATCGTTTTATTACCGCCTTATTTTGTGAGATTGTTTTTCTTTTAGCCAGTTCCTCGCTACTGTATTTGAATACCTTTTCACAGCACCTTAGGAAAAAAACAGGATGATGCTCGTAAAGATGTTTTATGCAGAGCTTCCTAGAAACCAAAATGTCATAGGAGTTGTTAAACCTAAAGGCTATAAGGGAAAGTGTTTGTTTCCAGTGTGCCTTGCCAGCTTAACTGCCTGGGAACACACGGTCCAAGATGAGCTGGGAACATTGTTGAATTTTCTTCAGTTCCACAGCCCGACCCGAATCAGCCCAAGCCGGAGGGACGCCAGATGACACCTGTGAAGGGAGAACCACTGGGAGTTGTTTGTAACTGGCCTCCTGCCTTGGAAGCAGCACTGCAGCGCTGGGGAACCACACAGGCTAAGTGCCCCTGTCTGACAGCACTGGATGTTACAGGAAAACCAGTTTATACCCTCACGTACGGTGAGTTGAGCCCTGGCTTCCGCTGTTAAACTCTTCTGGAAGAGCAGGAGCGGATAGGACACGGGGCTGTGGGTCTCAGTGGGGTTGCAAACGCTTTCCTGGCTTGCGGGAGCTTTGTAGACAAAGCAGCGTAACTGAAACAGAGGGGACTGTAGATGGTTAAAGCAGTCGGGAATTGAAATATTCTCATCTGCTGGGTTGATGTAGAGTTGTGCAAGTCTCTCTTCTTTGTGTTCTAGGCAAATTGTGGAGCAGAAGTCTCAAGCTGGCCTACACACTGCTTAATAAACTGGGGACCAAAAATGAACCCGTGTTAAAACCTGGAGATAGGGTAATGAGTTTGGGACTGTCTGGTTCTCCCTCTGAAACAAAGAGGGTTTCTGGGGGGGCTGCAACTTACCACAGACACTAAAACCTTGTTTGTCTAATAACAAGGCTCTTATCCCAGGAACAGGCTATTTGAGAATGATACTTCTGTGACTTTTCAGTCCTCCTGGCTCCTCTCTAAGCAACTTCTTGGCTCTGGACCTTGAAACACATCTTAGGGAAGAACATTGCACCTGAGAGAAATACAGAATTTTAGATGTGTTTTGGCTGTATGTGCATCTCTGAGTGTGTGTGTGCGCAGGGAATGCTGCTACCGCGTGAGGAATGAGCGCACATAGCACATTCTGTGGAAGAGTGCTTGAAGAAGCGCTGTGAAAAATGCTCTGTTAGAATGTGAAATGACGGTTTTCTGACTTCTAGTCACGATTGTTTTGAACTTTGCAATTTCTCCTTGTATTCCAACTAACGAAACATTTTTGTGAATTGTAGGTAGCCCTCGTTTATCCCAACAATGACCCAGTCATGTTTATGGTGGCATTTTACGGCTGTCTCCTAGCAGAAGTCATACCAGTGCCTATAGAGGTACCTCTTACCAGAAAGGTAACGTTGATGGAACTTAGAGGAGTGATAGGCTGATGTGGGATGAAACCCAAGTCAGGCCATCAACCTCTGAAAGCGTTTCACAGCATCCAGCTACTGCCTCAGCAGTTCTGTATCAACGCAACGTGCGAGACCTTTGTGAACCTGGAATAGGAGTTTAAAAATGGAAAAACATATTGACCAGAGAGCTGTGCTGAGCAGCTGCAAATGGTCCATTTGCCTAAACGCTGTAGTTTTGACTACAGTAGTATTGACTATTATTATTGCAAATAATTTGTATGGTGCAGATAATACTACAAATCTGCCTTCTGATTCATGTGAAGGGGGCTCGTTTCCAACGTGCTTAGGGTCTGATTTTGCTGGAAGCTGAAGGTGCTAAGTATTTCTGAAGACTTCCTGGCACCTTTTGTAAATTCTCAATGAAGCATTTTCTTTACCCTTACCAGAATTTTTGCGATGCTGCCGTATTATTTCTATGTCAAAAACTGGCTAAAGTTTGGTCTTTTGAAGTCTAAAGTTTTTCTAAACTAACGAATTTCATCAGAGTTAACAAAAGCAATGGGATAATGGCAAGCATATGGCAAGAGAGGTGGTAATGAAATGGTAAGCTAGTTTGGTAATACTATGGGAATCACAGGAATCACAGAGCTTTGCTTCCATTTGTCTTCAACGTGACAATTGCTATAGCAACCAAATATAAAATTAAAGCTTTTCTTAGCATTTGTCCAATCAGGTTTCTTAGCGAGCTACCTCATTTCAGTGTTTTTATCATTGTGCAATAGAAATTAGTTACTGGGGAAACAGAAGCCTTGTTATTTCAGTGTAATTATACATTCTGATTTTTTTTTTGGCCTCATGATTCCTCTTTGAAGCATCTGGCCTTCCATTAATGAAAATAAATGGTGTACACTCAGTGCCTATACGCTGGGCATGAGCACTCCTTCTCTGTGGATTTCCTGTGCAATGCATCTTAGTTTTGCCAATACAACATTTGCTTTGGGTATTTTTTGTGCAATCTATCCCCAGTTGCGTAATCTTTTTGTTTCCGAACTTCAAAACAAATTGAAAAGAGCAGACTTGGTATGCAGAAGATTAAGTAGCCCTTCTGCATTTCTGTGATGACTTACTATTTTCCTGTGGACTTTTACTGGCTTATAGGTACGTCTCCGTTTTCACCCAGCTTGACTTTGTGCTGGATATATCATCTTCCAAAATGTGCTATTACATAACCGTAGCAGTGGTTGCATTCCTCCCTGCCAGACAGTGGTTTTCAGAGTTTCAAACCGTTGCCAGACATTGGATGTGGGAGGAAAAAGACAAACCAAAGGAGTGTTTGCGAGCATGGGTTGTTTCCGTCTCCTCTCAGTGTGATCCATAATGTTACCATCCAGTTACCAGAGCATTACCAAGCCTTGGAATTTGGTAAGGGGAAAGTTGACTTATGGCATCCTTAAACAGGAATGACTCTTCCCCCTCCTCTCCATGCCTCTTTCCTCAGGATGCTGGTGGTCAGCAGATTGGTTTTCTACTGGGAAGCTGTGGGATCGCTTTGGCCCTCACCACCGAAGTTTGTCTGAAAGGGCTTCCAAAAACCCAAAATGGAGAAATTGTGCAGTTTAAAGGTCAGTTTGAATACAGGCTCACTTTTGATTGTACTAACTGAACTGTCTGAAAGTAGTTGTCAAAAGTCTGAATGCATTTTGGAGAGGCAAAGGGAACAACTGTTCCGATAGCATCTCTTACTGTTGTGGGCTTTATGCATACGGTATAGATTGATCTGTGTATCTGGCAGAACTACGCTGTTGTTCTGGAAGTCGTGATGAATCCACCTTAGGAGCCAGGGTTGTCCTCAGATCCCTTCAGTGGCATTTGGCAGGTTTAGAAGCAGTTTTATAAATGATACAGCAAGCTATATTTAGAAATCCTGCAGGGATCTTTCCTGAGTAGAGGAAGTGCCTTGTTGCCCACTGAACTCCCTGATGAGAAATGCCTTCTGGCTAGCAGCTTGGGTTGGATTGCTCTTGTGCTTGCGTAACTCAAGTTGGATAAATGATGGGGGGCTTTTGTGTATTCTTGCCGAATATAAATCCGTCACTAAATAAACTGATATTAATGTTCCACTTTAATTTTGGCTCTAGGTTGGCCTAGACTCAAATGGGTTGTGACAGATTCAAAATACCTCTCCAAATCTCCGAAGGACTGGCAGCCCAACATCTCAGCTGCAGGAACTGAGCCAGCATATATTGAGGTAAGTAGCGAATGGGGAATAGGAAGTAGTTCCCGTGAGCTGAATTTAATGTTCTAATCATCGGAGAGCAAATACCATCACCTCAGTACCTTAAACTTCTCAGTTTTTAGCCACTGAAACAAGCCCTTTGCTGTGTACAGCCTGCTGTGAAGCTTATTTTAGTTGTGAGTGTTTTTGTGGGCTTTGAGCACTGCTTAAAATGAATAGGAGAACGCTGCTCTTGTTCCAGAGAGCTGGTAGTGGAGACAACTGGGCTAGCTGAGATGGTGTACTTGATAACACAGATTTCTGTAACTACTTAAGTCGATAGCACTTGGAATTTTCTGTCCTTCCTAGCAGAGCTTATTTTCATTTGTACATCCCAATCAGGCAGCTTCTAGGAATTGCAGTGGTTTAAGTAGTAACAGTAATTAGGCTATTCTAAAATTACCAATTGGCTTTCCGATTTACTTACGGGAAGAGAAGGAGATGTTCTGAGAAGTAGTAATAACGAAATAAGCACAAATACATTAAATTGCTATCTTCATCTCTGGGATTACTCTGAACACATTTGATACCTGAACAACTATCTTTTCCATATCAACCTTGCTGATACTTTTCTACAAGCAAGGACTTTGAATCTCTCTCAGCAGCTTCAGAGGAACAAAAAATCATTTCAGATGGACTCTGTGTTTTAATTTTCTTCACATTTGGGATCCAGATTCACACCATGACCTTTTTTCTCTTCTGTAGTACAAGACTAGCAAGGAGGGCAGTGTTATGGGTGTTACAGTGTCTCGGATCGCAATGCTGTCTCACTGTCAAGCTTTGTCTCAGGCTTGCAACTATTCTGAAGGTAGGTGATGTCACAAACAACAAAGGAATGAAGAAAAAAAGCTAATTGTCTATCTATTGACTGCAACTTTATTTTTAGAGCTGTATGTCATAGTACTTTAGAATGCAGAGAATGTCTTTTGAAAGCCATCACTTTGATTTCCACTGCTTCTGGGAGTCAGTGTTTGAATGATGTTCTCTACTCTTCCCCTGCTACTGCTCGTGCATAATGAGGTTAAGACCCTTTCTGTTCTACTGGGGTACATTGCACGCTGGGATGTAAATTTCCTGCAACTTTCTGGGATGTGTTCCTTCTCTTCGACTGATGTTTGGTTGCCTTATTTTGCATAACAAGGAACTCTGACTAGTAAAATGTATAATCAGATAAACAAGGCTCCCTACTTGCTTGCTACTTGTGTACCTCTTGGAACAGATCTGACAATAAAACGACAGATACGGATGTATACAGATTTGACCATAAATAATGGTCACAATCGTCCAAGGACATTTTGCTTCAAAACTGCAATTTTATTTTTCCAGGTGAAACAATAGTGAATGTTTTGGATTTTAAGAAGGATGCAGGGTTGTGGCATGGCATTCTAACGGTGAGTTGAGCCTGTGAAGGCTTTCTGAAGCATTTCATAACTCTTCGTAATTGCAACATGTGAGGAGATGGTTTAAGGACCATTGCCTACTAAGTCAGCCGTACCAGAGAACTGTAGATCTGGCGAGAGGTGTAGAAGCATCCTCAGTAAATGTATGTGGATTTAAGGTGGGATGGAGGGCTTTATGGGGGCTGAGGGTGACTCCTGCTTCTGCTTTTTAATACGTCTTGTTAGCCCTTTGCTAAAAATCCTTCTCCTGTTTTTCAGAATGTAATGAACAAATTGCATACTATCAGTGTGCCCTATTCTGTGATGAAAACCTGTCCACTCTCATGGGTGCAGAGGGTTCACACCCACAAAGGTAACTGTGCGTGTTCCACGGCTTAAGCTTGAAGATTTCAGAATAAACAAGTGAAGGGCATTAAAATCTAAAATGCTTTAGAGCCTGTCTTCGTGCTCTTCAGTGACAAATGGGCCAAAACACTAATTTCTTTCTAAGTATGCCCCAAATCCTAATGCCACATGGACATCAGCAAACTGCAGAGAACTTGGAGACCTCACAACCTGTGTTCTTCAAGTCAGTGCCTCTTATGAGATCAAAAAAATAGCTGAGCACAGAAAGATCCCGAGTCCTTAGTGAGGACGTTCAGGTGAGGGTAATGATTCGTGTGTCTTTGAGGAGAGGCTACAATAGTTGTAGACCCTGGCAGAGGCGGTGGGGGAAATGTCCTGCATACAGCAGCAAATGCTGTTGTCCAGTAGGGTTTGCTGTTAGTGCGGGCTCAAATACAGCTTGCCTGCTTTAGAGTATTCTTTTATAGTGTTTGAGTGTATATTCGAATAAAAATGACTCCTGGAAAGCTTTTATGTGTTCTGATATCTATTTTTGTGTTGGATTGCAGCAAAAGTTGCTTTAGTCAAGTGTCGAGACTTGCACTGGGCCATGATGGCCCATCGAGACCAAAGAGATGTCAGTTTGAGTTCCCTACGGATGCTGATTGTAACTGATGGTGCAAATCCCTGTGAGTATGCACATTCCGCTGTTACCACAAGAGAGGTTTCTCAGAGTTGTTACCATATGCTCAAATTGAACTCTTCTTGTAGTTAATTCCAAGCAGATCAAAGTTAGGGCAGCTGCCTAGTAACACAGAACTGTGGATTGTGGTACTTGAGTGCCAGGGCAATGGGTTTTCTGTGCTTTCATCCTTTGAGTACGAGTTGTGAAAGGTACTGCAAAGGCAGAAGCAGGAGAGTTGAATGGGAAGAGCTCTTATGCGTAAAACAGAATTCTGCTAGACACAGTGAGATTGGTTTTAAATTGCTCACTGGGGATGAGGTAAAGGCTTTTGAGAAGAAAACTGAAGGGGAAAAAATACCCTGAAAGATCTGTAAGGAATGCTGCTGGTGAAGAGGCATAAAGAATGTTCATCTAGACGGTACCAACTGGAAGGGATGCTTGGAATACCGTTAGATCTGTTTTGATTAGGCCCACTGCATGGAAACAGACCCTACGTATGTCTGCTAATTGTTGCAGGTTTGGAAAAGATTTTAATTTTGTTGTACCATGAGCGTGTAACAACTCTAACAACTCCAGAGCAAGCTGGGGGAGAAAAGCAAACTTGTTCAAGGAGAGTATGCCTCTTCCCAAGTCACGTTCAGTAGGCACTCCTTTGTGGCTGATACCTTGGAAGACGCTACGTGGAGTTTTTAGAAGGGATACGGTGTATATGTATACTCTGCTAATGTACTGGTCTTATTTCTAGGTTATTTTAGAGACCGTTTTAAAAATTTAATTATGTAAAGATGTAGTTGCATATTTTCTTTCTTTCCAGGGTCTGTTTCTTCATGTGATGCCTTCCTGAGCTTATTTCAGAGCCATGGGCTTAAACCAGAGGCAATTTGTCCGTGTGCCACATCTCCAGAAGCGATGACTATTGCAATACGGAGGTAATGGGCATAGAGCATTGCAGTCTGCTAGATTAAGTGATCCTGGCTAAGGTTTGTGCACACATCTGTTGGTCGTAGTTGACTTCAGCATGTAATAAGCTCCACTGACATTTACTGTGCGCGCTCGGGGTGTTCAAGCAGCTAAGTCGTTAAACATTTCTCCTAGCATGTAAGTGCTTTTTTCCCTCCTAGATGGACGATAGCTCAACAGCACCTTTAAGACACGTGCGCTGCTTTTTTCTGCTCTTGTTTACACAGCTAGTGTGGTATTTTTGAATCAGAGATTGAATTTAATGTCACTTCAGACAGTAATTTTCATAGTTTTTCTGTTGCTGCCTCCTGTAAGTGTATAGTGCTAAAATCCTCTGGCCTGGAAGCTGGTGTTTAACACAGGTTAAGCTGAAGACCTGGCAGAAGAGTTGTGATTCACATGCACAAGAATAAGATTTCTTATTGAGTGTTGTGGCTCTTCTGGGGGCAATCTCTGCTGCCATCTTTTTTAAAAAAGTTTTAAATCTGTTGTGTAGAGAAAAGACACTGAAGTAGGCATTTTCCCGTGCTTTGATATCTTCATCAGAGTCTGATAATAGCTTGTATGTCTGATTTGGCGTCTTGATTTGTGTGTCCTTCAAAGGCCTGGGGTCCCTGGAGCACCTTTGCCTGGAAGAGCCATACTGTCCATGAACGGGCTGAGCTTTGGTGTGATTCGTGTCAACACTGAAGATAAAAACTCTGCTCTCACAGTTCAGGATGTTGGCCATGTGATGCCAGGAGGTAAGAATATGCACGAGTCCCCTGTTAGATCTTTTGGCTAATGCTCTAGAGCTTTGGGAGATTTTAGAAAAAGATGCAGTTGGTATTCTCTCTCATATTCAGCCTCAGCGCTGCAGGAGTCCCCATAACCTGTTGTATTTCTTGTGGTTAAATACGTTCATTCCTAGATAAGCCAAAAACCTTGGGGCCTTTTTTTTCTAAACGATGTATAATTTGTCCTAGGAATGATGTGTATAGTGAAACCTGATGGACCACCTCAGCTGTGTAAAACAGATGAGATTGGTGAAATCTGTGTTAGCTCCAGAGCAGGAGGAATGATGTATTACGGGCTGGCAGGGCTGACAAAGAATACATTTGAGGTATGTATAGTAAAATGCATGTTTCTTTCCTGGTTTCCTGCGTAGAACTGACAGCCTTGCATGATCTCTTGTTTTTGTAACTGAACCGTTAATGTTGGTTTTTAAAGAGAGCCCCTGCAAACCCTGTTACAGTTAGCTGTTTGCAGTGCAGAATCGTCGAGGGGGATGACTTTCTACCCTCAGACAAATCCACTTTGCCTCCAATGTCCTCCCTTCTGTTGCAGGTTATCCCTGTGAACTCGGCTGGCTCTCCAGTGGGTGACGTGCCATTTGTCCGTTCCGGCTTGCTGGGCTTTGTTGGACCTGTACGTAACACAGCTTTTGAGCTTGCCCCGCTGTGTTTTGTTTGTGCTGATAGCCTAGAACTGTTAAAAGACAATCATTTGGGTACCAAACTATGTGTACACGGTTGCTAGCTGTGGATGACAAGGCAGTTGAGAGAGAATGTGTTTGAACCAGTAAGAACCCTTCCTTTCCTGGCACGTTGGCATTACAGTGCCTTGTTGTATTGCTTCTTACGTTTTTAGGTTACTAGTTTTTAAAAGCAAATGTAGGGATCTTTTGTATGGTGGTTCTGCTTCACGTGCTGGAACGTCTTGTCTCAGCGAGTTGTTTGAATGCTTCTCCTGGTTTAGTTATAAATGGCGTAATTGAAAGAAAATATTTTATATAAATTTTGTTGCCTGTAATTTCAACAGCTAGATCCAAGTAATAGTTATAAAATATGCAAACCATCAAAGACATTTGAATACCTGCTTTTTATACATTACTGACTGATACCCTTTTATGTTTCAGGGCAGCTTGGTGTTTGTGGTTGGAAAAATGGATGGATTGCTGACAGTTAGTGGGCGCAGACACAACGCTGATGACATTGTCGCGACTGGATTGGCCGTAGAGTCGATAAAAACAGTTTACAGAGGAAGGTCAGCAAAATAAACCTCGCCTCTTCCCATAAACTTCTGCATGTAATATAATGAAATGCGATCTTTACTGTCATCTCCAATTTCTCTTCAGTAACTGGTTTGTTTGGGTAGGTCAGTTGAATTCATATGTTTCTGGCTTAGACCAAAGTTGGCCTGATCCTGCCTAACACAGGTCTGTTTTCCCCAGTATTCTGTCTGGCTTTTCTTCCAGCCTGTGTAATTTAGGGGAAGGAATTGAGTAACAAGATAAGTCACCCACAGAGAGACTGCAAAGTTTATTTCTCTGTCTCTGTAGAATTTAGTTTTAAGTCTCCGTAGTAGCTGGCTACTGGCTGATGCTCTGCAGCAAGGATGAGTGTCATTAATTTTCAAAGGCCCTTAATTTTATTTACCAGTTGTGGATCTAACTTTCTAGATCATCAAGAAGATTTAGAGCTCGTATCTCTAAGATTTGACAGAAGGTTTTAAGCCTCCTACATCACACAGAAAATGTTAAAGCTTTTTTTGCACTGGTGATTTACCGCAGGGTTGGAACAGGAATGTGAGGGCAGGATGAGAGTTCAGGGGCCTTTGCTATGTAGGAATTTCATCAAAAGGTGGAATTAATCCTTTATTCCACAAAGTATTTCCTTTATGACTCAGTTTAACTGTCTAATGTGTTTTCTCTGTATTTGCCCCATGGTTGTGGTGGTTTTTTGTTGGTGGTTCTTTGTTTTTTACGAGCTTTGTCTTTAATCTGTTTCTCTGGTTGCCTATACCATGGAGCAAATTTGACATTCCTGCCAATACGGCTCTCCCATTGTCCCCAGGATTGCTGTATTCTCAGTCTCTGTCTTCTACGATGAGAGGATTGTGGTGGTTGCAGAGCAGAGGCCAGATGCATCCGAAGAGGACAGTTTCCAGTGGATGAGTCGAGTGCTGCAGGTAAGCCCAGTTACACAGGTGGGTGAGGTGAGTTTGTGCGGCGTGTGGGCAGATCAGAGGCCACCAGCGTGCTACAGATGGAAAGAGCATAGGCTCATGATCCCTCTTGGCACAAGGTATTTTTACAAGGTTGCAAGCTGGGTACATCTGCTGTGTACAAGCTGTTCTGTTATGTCCTGAAGGTCCTGGGAAAGCGTCTGCAACACAGGATAGCGTAAGCTCTGACAAAGCGATTGGCATTATGCTACCGAGGTGACTGTAGAGAAACACAATTGCCTCTCGACACTGCAAATCTGATCCAGTGCTCAAACGCAGGAATTCTGCTTTTAGGATTACATTGTGCTGCTGTTCAAAGTTACGCTTTAAAGTTGCCCTCATCTTTGAGATGTGTTTTCAGCAGGGAGACGGTGAACAGAGAACGGTTAAAACAGCTGAACAAGCGTAGTCCTAAGAAAGTAGAATGAGTTGCAAACGCTTGCTTTGAGAGCTGCATGCACGTATGGCAGGAAGTATGCAGACTGGGGGGGGAAGTCAGGGAAGTACCTGGTGGTGTGAATAATGTATTAGTTGCCTGAATGCTGAGGCGAGGCGGACAAAAAGGAACAGAGTGATGGCACAGAGGAGACAGATGGATAAAATCCTAAGATGAAAATCATATGATTCATCAAGCAACTGTGTATATTTTGAGAGTTTAGTCATGAAAGATTTAAAAATGGCTTTCTTGTGTACGGAATGGATTATAAAGGCAGAGATGCTAACAAGCACTTAACTCTTACCATGGGGCTTGCTAATGTTACTGAGGTCAGATGGAATGACAGTGACTGCCTCGCTCCTTCAGTACTTTGTGATGCAGGGATTTGTCTTGTGGTATGTCAGCGAAGCCAGTAACGCTAGACTGTTTCCAGTAATACCAACAATTCAAGTGACGACCATCTTTCCTTTCTCTAGGCAATCGACAGCATTCACCAAGTGGGTGTATATTGCCTTGCTCTTGTGCCAGCTAATACATTGCCAAAAACTCCACTGGGAGGGATCCATATCTCGCAAACTAAACAGCACTTTCTGGAGGGCTCTCTGCATCCGTGCAACATCCTCATGTGCCCGCACACGTGTGTGACCAATTTGCCAAAACCCAGGCAGAAACAACCAGGTAACATTTTGTTTAATTAACATTAGTAAACTGAAGTTCACCACCTCACACCTAGGAAGTTGTTTTTTGTGTTGTGACCTGTGGCTAGGGCGGGCTTGATGCTTCTCTTAGTGTCGGTCGGGAATTTTGATTCCTGCCTCTTGGGGTTGTCTCTGCTGATGAAGAGGAGACGAGCAATGCCTTCTGAACTGTATTAGTGTTTCATTACCTCTCTTCTCATCTGTGCCAAGGAGCAGTGAGAGCCTACGGAGAATCTTTGTACCTCCTTGTACCTAAGGAGGCCAGCTCCTTATCTGCATTAGAAGTCCTGATTCTGGCAGTGCCTCCCAGACCTAGAGCCTCCTCTACAAAGCAGCGCTTTTTCTTCTGTCTTAATTCCTTTTTTGGGCTAGAAGAAACTCAGCCTGCCTCGTAACAGAGTGACTTACCTTTGGGTCATACATGAGTCACCGTGGGGCCTCCCATCCTGTCAGCTTTTGCTTGTTTTAAACATTACCCTGCTGCAGATAATTTGGAAAGGCACCGTTCAGAGCACGTGGGTGTGTTCCCGTGTTCTGATTCTGCGTGGCTGTTCTTTACCAACAGGTGTTGGCCCTGCCTCTGTGATGGTGGGGAACCTGGTCGCTGGGAAGCGTATTGCTCAAGCCTCTGGGAGAGATCTCGGTCAATTAGAAGACAATGATTTAGTTAAAAAGGTAAATCGGTATTTATTGCAACTAAAGGATGGGAAAAGTTTGCCCTACAGCTGACCGCAAAGCAGCAATGTGAAGCAGACTTAAGTATTGCCTGTGAAATAGAAGCAGTAGCGTTTAATTACCACCTCTTTGTTTCAGCACCAGTTCCTGACAGAGGTATTACAGTGGAGAGCTCAAGCAACTCCCGACCACCCGCTCTTCCTTCTATTAAACGCCAAGGTACAGTCAATTTTTTGAAGGTCCACAGCATGCTATTCAGCCCGAATTTGAGACTGTGTTTAAGATCTTTGCCCTCTGCAGTGTCCTCTACTTAGCCTCTGTATCAGATATTGCCCTAGGATTTGTAACCTAAAATCTGCACCTTTGAACCTGTAGCCATTGTCATCTTAATGACCGTAATGGTTCAGTGCTGCATTTTAAAACTGAACGTGTTTGTAGGTCTCACTGGATCCTGTATGATTTAATGGTGTACCCCTGCTGAGAATATATCTTTTTGGTATCATAGTGGATGAACAGCTCAATGAATGGCAGCAGTGGATAGGTATCAATAACTAGTAGCTATAGACCGAGGGTAGTAAGTGAGGTTGTTGGGTTGTTCTTTTGTTTTTCTTTGTTTCCTTTCTCTGGTTCCAGCAACTGGTTTACTGCCACGTTGTGCCAGGCCTTGTTTAGAACATTTTTGTCTCCTTTCAAGGGAACCACTGTGTGCACAGCCACCTGCCTTCAGCTGCACAAAAAGGCTGAGAGAATTGCCTCAGTTCTGTGTGACAAAGGACATCTCAATGCAGGAGACAATGTGGTGCTTCTTTATCCTCCTGGTAAGCAAGTTTTAATAAGAACTGCATCCCGCTGTGGAAATGCAAATGGTGTTTCTTTGAAATTTCATTGAGATCTGGAAATATAGGAGAGATCGTTGAAGCAGCGATACCTTAGGGGCTACATAACTTGCTGATCTAGTTTGGACTCCACAGAGAGCTGTCCTAATGTCTTTCAGTTGCAGTATCAGGACTCAAACTTCGATTCTCTAGAGTTTTGGAAGAGCTGATTTGTACCTTCTCACTCCTGGAGAGATGCTGTGAGCTCTGGGCATCTTGCTGCCTCCTGATGTTTAGAACAAATGATTTTAAAACTTTTGCGGTTATCAAACAACCTCTGGTATGATCTGCTCGCTTCAGGGTTATTACAAACGTGTGACCACGCTGCATGTGCTGGAGAAATGGATTAATTAGTCACCTCACCAGAGACTCCTCGGTTCCTGGACCGTTCAGGTCTCATTTGCCTGAGGTCACGCCAGTCGGCAGCTCTTCATTCAGGGAAAGCACGTAGTTTGCTTCTGGTACAGAGTGGTGCCATCACCTTCAGCCATGTGGAAAAATGGGCTCTTCCTCTGAGACCGTTGGGTGCCTCTTCTCCAGCAGGAGGCTGGGAGCAGGGGGCAGTGCAGTCTGCTGTGGCCAGCAGCACACAGCTTTATCACCTGGCGTGTGTAAGATGCTCACTGCTACCAAGAGGTGCTCTTTGGTGTGTGTACTTCCACTGCCAGAGAATTGTTTTGTCATGACTTTGGAGTCACTTAACAACTGGGATATTCTTTTTCTTGAAAGACGAATATTTTTTGTAGTCTTCTCTGCTTTCCCAGCCCCTTATCCCAAGCTTAGCTTCCTTGTCACGCTGCCCTCAGTGTTTGGACTGCTTATGTTGCACATCTGTGCCGTGGGAGCGACTAGCCTGTGTTCCTTTTTTTAATGAAAATGTTAACTGATGCTCAGAGAACAAGTACTCGGGGAAAGGCTGGTGTCACCGGGGTGTCCATCCACCAGCGCCGTACGCTACAGCCTATCGTGTCCTTGCAGGCATTGAGCTCATCACCGCGTTCTATGGCTGTTTGTATGCTGGCTGCATCCCCGTGACCGTGAGACCACCTCATGCTCAAAGCCTCACTGCTACGCTGCCCACTGTGCGAATGATCGTGGAAGTGAGTAGTGGGGTGCTAACAAGTGGTGTAATCCCTCAGGTTTCATATTGATGCTCCTTACTGGTGCAAATCCTGCCGTTAGTTACTTTAGTTTGGTAACCCGAAAAGGATGTCTCTGCGGTATAATCATAGTCTGTGGAATGTTTTACCTGGGCTAAAGGTCCTGCCGTGCTTATTTGCATTTTAATCTGCATTTGGGGTTTTAGTGAAGGAAGTGTTGAGGATTAATGCAAGTCTGCTTGGGGAAAACTGGCTACAGATGGTAAAATGTATTCTCTGAATATCAAATCTTGCAATGACAGTGTCTGCGGGATGTGCTTTTTGTCTTTTTTTAGCAAATGTTTATCTTTTTAGGTCAGCAAAGCTGCCTGTATTCTCACAACCCAGACCTTAATGAGACTACTGAAATCCAGAGAGGCAGCTGCTGCTGTAGATGTGAAAACCTGGCCAACCATCATCGACACAGGTGTGGTCCGTGGACTTAGAAGACTTTTTCAAGTTCTGTGTAGGGATACCAAAGGGAGATACTGCCCCTCACTGTAGATGTTAACCAGATGGCTCGTACAATTTTGTTTGAATACTCAGAAACTGTCCAAGATACAAGCCAGGTCTGACCTTGTTTGCTCATCTCTCTTCTGCGTTTGTTGAGATATAAATGGAACATAATTTTATTGGAAAATCACGTTGCAGACAACAGTAATTCCCTTATGACAGCTTTTCATGTCATGGTCAACTTACCTTGTCTCCTTGTCTGGCACTAGAGAGCGAGCAACTCAGATAACATAATAAGCAGGGTATGTTTTTGCATTAATTGTGTCTCTTATTATGTAGTCATGCTCCATCCTTTGGCCTTGAAGATTAAGAAAATAAAAGTAAAGGCATGTATATTTAACATCTTTGGCTTACACACAGAAGAGTTGGTTGGTCTCTTCTCCCTTTACCTGAGAAGGAATCACTTTCTACATGAGAACTCTGGCAAAAGTCTTCTCACATACTAGTCTGTCTCTTTGGAAAGAGAATTAATCGAAAGCTTTGTGGTCCACCTCAGCCTATTTGAAAGTTGTTCTCCTTTCAAATACCAGTTGAGTATTTAAAAAATCAAATCTGTTTGTTCCTTTCTTGCACAGATGACTTGCCCAGGAAGCGGCTGTCTCAGATCTATAAGCCACCTACGTCTGAAATGTTAGCATATCTAGATTTTAGTGTTTCCACAACAGGCATGCTTACAGGAGTAAAGGTACAGTAAAACGGTTTTAGAAGATGGTTTTTTTTTGGAGTCTTGCCTTTGCCTGATAATCCGGACCACCTCTCCTGCATACCTCCACTAAAACCGGCTTTTGTAGATTAAATAAAGACCACGCTTTTCTTCCAATAAAGCTGTGGATTTGCTGCACAGAATGCGGTGTGACTGCAGGCTGAAGAATCAGTTGTGCTGTGCAGGAAGACAGGTCTCTACAGGGAGCATCAGGAATTCTGCTACTGCCTCCCACTGGAGAGTAGCCTGTTAGGAGAGCAGGGAGTGATGTGAGCCGCACAGCTGTGAGCTTTGGCTTTCCGGCTGCTGCACCAAAAGCAAAATAAGAATGCAGTTGATAGAGAAGATACAATGAAACTAAAACCAAAAGAAAGCCTTAGACTGGCATTAATCATCTCTATTTGGGGGCTGAGATACCTAAAGCTTGTAAGCAATAGCTATTGGTATCGCTCTTTCTGGTTTGCTGTGGCTCAGAGGCTTTTGCAGTGCTCTGCATCTGCTATGGGAGGTTATTGAGAAGTGCTGTCAAGGCAAACCTCTCGTGATTCTTCTCTGCCTGTCTTGATGAAGTCCTACTTTGATGCTGTGGAATTTCAGCACCGTTTCTGTCTTCGCAGATGTCCCATGCAGCAGTGAGCGGCCTCTGCAGGGCGATCAAGCTTCAGTGCGAGCTCTACTCCTCGCGGCAGATTGCAATTTGTCTCGACCCCTATTGTGGACTAGGTTTTGTGCTCTGGTGCCTTTGCAGGTAGGACCTTTGAGTGGAAAAGGGTGAAGATGAACTCTCGGCTGGTTTTAAGTGGGAAATGACAGTCCCCGTCTCTGGCTGGTGTAATTACTGACAGATATGTTGACATTACCAGAATGACTAATTTACAGTAAGAGGAGAATTTCTCTGTGAGCTGACAATGATATGTTCCCTTCTCCTGCAGATTAGCAAGTTGTTATCCTATCTTGATTATGCATATTTGTGCTGCTGAATATTACTGGCTCCGGAACGTTTCTCTTGCCTTTCTTCCTTGATTATATGTTGCAGTAAGGGAATTTTCTTTCTGTAAACTGTGTGGTTGAGCCAGTTCTCTTCCTTCACTCTGACAGCGTGTGCACACTTGCGTGTGTATAAATTGTTATTCTTGTAAAATAAGTTGTATTTATAATTCAGTGTTGCTACCGAGTGTGGGCATTGAAGCTATTATCGATTTGCCTCTGATCAGGGACCAAAAGAAGGCTGTGGGACCTAACAGGAATGTGAGATGAAAATCCAGTAAATATTAATTTAAAGATAACTACATGCTGCACAAAAATATTCTCTTCTTTGATGTTCTTCACAGTGTGTATTCTGGACACCAGTCAATTTTAATTCCTCCTATGGAGCTGGAATCCAATCTTTTTCTCTGGTTATCTACTGTCAGCCAGTATAAAATAAGGGACACTTTCTGTTCCTATTCAGTCATGGAACTGTGCACAAAGGGACTTGGAAACCAAGTTGAAATGTTAAAGGTAAGGAATGCTTCCTGAATGTTATGTTACATAAAGTAATTAAACTTGTAAAGCAAAGCGATACAGTTGTTAAACACAACAGTACCGTGATGCACAAGTCCCCAGTCTACGGCTTGCTCAAAAAGCAAAAGCAGCAAAAGAAATGTTTGGAGCCTCGGGAAATTAAAAGGATTGAAATAGAGTAAGGTGTTTGTGTTGCAGTGTAGGTAGCACGTTGCCAGCGAGTGTCAGAGACGGCTGGGCAAACCCGAAGGAGAGGATGCCAGCAGTAAAATGCGATGCAGAGGAATTGGTTATATAACAGTCTGCAGTGAAGGCTCAGACCAGCACATGATGTAAAGCACACACGTTAAATGCTTGGCTAAATAAAGGTGTTTTCTCTTGAGAGATGAGAGGAAGGAAAAAAAAAATAGCTCTGTAAAAGGCTTGAGGTGGCTTTTTGCATGGGTTTACTGAAATAACTTGTGTACTCCGTTTACGAGGTTAAGGATTGGTCTTGTCCTGTTGGTTACAATGAGTCCTGAAGGTGCTTACCTTGTGGAGTGTCACCAGGCAAACAGAATAATGCACAGTTTGAACAGCTGGCTGGTTCAGTGCACTTGTGATCGTGTCTAGAAGGAATAATGGATCCTGGTCGAAGTTTTGTTGAAGACTTGGGGCAGCCTCAGTAAATGACTTGACAGCCTCACTTGGTTTGGTTTCCATGTATATAAATAAGGAATAACAGATGTAATCTTATCTGAAAGGCACTGCAGGAGCACATGATGCTGCACTATCTCTCAGAAGAAGGAGCAGTGTTGGTGATGATTTTGTTGTATCAGTATTTCCAGGCTCTAGTCAGACACGTTTTATAACTACACATAGGAGCTGAAGAGAGGAAACGGACAGAAGAGCAGAGTTTGTCTTGTATTTCTAGAGTGATTTCTTTGGGACCTAAAGGATAAGAAGCAAATGCCACTTTTTTTCTGAGGGCTTAGGTCTTGGTGCAGAGGTAATTAACACATACAGTCCTGTGCACTCATTTGTGTCTGCACTCTTTTCCAGTCACGAGGAATTAATCTGTCCTGTGTCCGGACGTGTGTGGTAGTGGCAGAAGAAAGACCACGAGTTTCTCTCACTCATTCCTTCTCAAAACTCTTCAAAGACATTGGTCTGTCATCTCGTGCTGTAAGCACCACCTTTGGATCAAGAGTCAACGTTGCTATCTGTTTACAGGTAATGCGAGTGCCTTCTAGTGCATGCATTGTCACTGGCATCACATTTCCAGATTCCATTGTATTCTGAATTAGGAAACTTCCTAATCTGCACATGCTTCTGTGCTGTCTTAGTATAGCCCCATGGCTGCTTTGTAGAGAACAGCAAGCGCAGGATTGAAGCAGCTTTTGTTTTCAGCTGCATCGGAAATACTCAAAACTACCGAAACACGGCATTAGAGGACTGTTTATTTCCATGCAAACAGGAACTCTAGTTGCCTCAGAGCTGAGAGCTGAAAGTGCTTGGGCTGTTTTCCCCCTCAAGATGACTCTCACGCTGTTGTTACACTTAGTATAGAGAGAAATAGGCTGTGCTTACTGACGCGTTTCCTTGAGTGCAGCTGCAAAGGTAGGGAAAAGCAGATATGAATTCTGCTGTCAGTATGAAGTTCCTGAAATGTTTGAGCTCAGGCAGAGGTTGCATGAAATATATATAATGTTTTAATGCTTACTCTTTAGGGAACCTCTGGGCCTGATCCCACCACAGTGTATGTAGATCTGAAGTCCTTGAGACATGACAGGTACAGTAAGTTAAATAAAACTACCAATAACTCATCTATATAGAATGCCTCTCAGTAGGTTTCAGCTCTTTTCTTTTCCTGACCATGTTTTCTCTGATTTCAGAGTACGTCTAGTGGAAAGGGGAGCTCCCCAAAGCCTGCTCCTTTCAGAATCTGGGAAGGTAACTTCATGTTTTTACCTACTGGCATGGCACGCAGCACCTGATGACCATGCAGCACTTTTTGTGCCCTTTGTGATGATGTTGATGTGTAGCTAGGAAAGGTGGTCTTGTGCCATGGCATGAGAAGAGGTGGTTACAGTGCTCTTCCAGAAAGTTATTTTGGTTTATAACAACCATGAAACTATTTGGAGAATCATTTGTTTACAGTAAATGAATCATATCAAAAGTATCCACTGTATCCTTGAAATCAGGTTCCATTTGGGATTTACTGTAGCTCTTACTCGCTTCTTTAAATGAATTAGCAGATGTTTGCACTAGCTTTTAACACTGAAGTCTTCAAAATCAAGGTTTAGCAACATCTGCAGGCATAGAATGCCTTTCCTGTGTGGCTCTGCAGACGTGAAATACTTCCATACTGTTGTAGGACCTGGAGTGTACATGCCCTAGCGTGTTTTTACATGTTTGTAATTTCCTTGGGTGAAATCACGCCTTTGTGGAGGTAAATGAACAGCCTTTGTATTGTAGTTATGTGTGAAGGTGATTCTGATACTAATTGCGTATTCCTTTTTATGACCTTTAGATTTTACCTGGAGTCAAAGTAGTCATTGTTAATCCTGAGACAAAAGGGCCTCTAGGAGATTCTCATCTTGGAGAGGTAAGCACAGGTTTTACTTTTTGGATAACTTCTGTTTGTCTCTTGATCTATATTCTCTCACTTTAATTACGTAAATTGCTGGTGAGTAGCAGTACTTGTAGGCCTTTTTCGTTGAATTATCGCTGGAGCATTCCGATTTAGGGGATGTTATTTTAGTGTTAAGGTTAAAGAAAAAGAAAACCTGCCAGAAATGAAGGCTTCTTCAATTCTAAATCTTACATGACTGTCTTCCAAATAGGTCTAAGTTACATTTTGCTCTCCTTATCTCGATAACACATGAGTATATTTAATCTGTGTTGACAGATTGCCATCAATTGTTGGACTCACGTGTTATAAAAATCCAGTAATTTATAAAAATTACTCAGTCCTCAGTTTGCAGTTATTAGCAGAGGGGATCTCCAAGATGCATTTTGATATCCTATGGGATGTTTGGGGGTTTGAGCTAAATGCAAAATATTTTTGGACCTGGAAAATCTTAGATATCTTTATACCTTTATAACCTCCTCGTTACAGTTTATTATCTGCTTTAGTTAAACACTCAAAACACACTCTGTTGTTGCAGTGTGTAGGTCTGACAGTTTTTCCACTTCTAATGCAGATTTGGGTAAATAGTCCCCACACAGCCAGCGGTTACTACACCATCTATGACAACGAAACCCTTCAAGCTGATCATTTCAACACTCGTCTGAGCTTTGGTGATGCTGCTCAGACACTTTGGGCTCGGACTGGATACCTTGGTTTTGTTCGTCGGACAGAGCTTACAGCTGCCAGTGGAGGTATGGCAGAAATTAGTCTTTGTCTTTCACATGGAGAGTTTTCTCTCATGGAGTGTAACAAATGAGTCCCGATCCACGTGTTGGGGTATAGGAGACCCTTGGTTTTAACCAAATTCCACTTATATTGGCTGCCTTTTTGTGTTTTCACAGTATGAATACATTTAATTTCCCATTTCTCCTCTCTAGAGCGCCATGATGCACTGTATGTTGTTGGAGCACTGGATGAAACTCTGGAACTGAGGGGATTGCGTTACCATCCAATTGATATTGAGACTTCGGTATCTCGAACGCACAGAAGCATTGCGGAATGGTAAAACAGCAGTGAAAGATGAATTCAGCCTAACCTAGATGGAACGTAGCAATGTTTAGCCAAAGATGCAAGATTTAATGGGTGGAGTGGGGTGGCCAGAAGGCGAAGACAGACACTTACTTTGTGTTACCATCAGCAAGCTGTGTGATCTTCATATCCATCTCTTTTCCCTCCCATAGATCAGAATAATATTGGGCTGACTCTGTGAACCTCTTCTCACAAGCCTTAATTCAAATTAGAAATTACTATTTCCTGCTTTGTGGTTTAAAGAACCATTGCTACGTGAGTTAGTGAAAGGCAGCATTTAGCTCGTTTGTCAAACCTGGTAGTACTGAGAAGTGCTCGAACTGATCTTTCATCTGTTGGGACTGGGTCTTGGAGTTAGGTTGTTTTGAAATACAATGTAAAGCCAGGTGGTAAACTCCATCTAAGGATTAAAAAATATATAAACTTTGGATCTTTGTGAAAATAACTGGATTTCCTTTTTCTTTCTTTCTAACTACAGTGCTGTGTTCACATGGACCAACTTGCTTGTGGTTGTTGTGGAGCTGTGTGGCTGTGAACAAGAAGCCCTGGATTTAGTCCCTCTAGTCACAAACGTGGTCCTGGAAGAACATTATCTAATTGTGGGAGTGGTGGTGGTAGTTGATCCCGGAGTTATTCCTATCAATTCCAGAGGAGAGAAACAACGAATGCATCTCCGCGACAGTTTCCTAGCGGATCAGTTAGACCCCATATATGTAGCTTATAACATGTAACGTGTATGGGGGAAGCGATGCTCAGAAACTTTGCAGGACCACCAGACGACAAAGGGTGGCTATAGAAATGAAGCTGGTGAAAATTACTAATACTTGATATCAAGTTTGAGATTGCTGCCATATTCCCTTCATCTCATCCTGTGGTATTAAGATCACGTTAACTACCAGTGGACAAAAGGAAATGTGGTAGACAATGGCAAACATTTGTAACAGTTTACTGAATTATTAGCTTTATTAGAAAATGCAAAGTTGACAAGCGTGTGAACTGCAAAATTCCTAAGGCCTTTACTGTAGTGTTACTTTTTTCATCCGTTGTACATATTTGTATTTTTATCTAATACCGTTTTAGGATTCTCTAAGGGGAGGGTTTATTTAGTTCAGATAATAAACTATTACGAGGAGGGTCATCAGAGTTCAGCAGTTCCCTACCATATAAAATGTACTTTGCATCTGAACTGTAGCTATTCATTCCATGGGATCACACAACTTATTTAAAATTGTGCCATGACCAAATCAATAACTTACGGAATCTAAGAGTTACTTATTCATATAGATATTTCTTGAATTAAAAAAAAATGCCTATATTTTAAATATGTAAATATTATTATACATAATTCACTTAGATAGAAAATTAACTTGGATAATGATGACAGCTGAAGGTAGACATTTTTTAAGGACAAGTCACTTTTGTGGTCCTTAGCATAATTACGTTTGGTTAGACAACTAATGTGAGATACACAAATCTTACACAGGTTTTCTTATTTCAGTATGTAGTCTTCTATTGCTGGCCAGAAGTGTGTCATAGCACGTAGAAACCTATGACTTGAAGGCACATCTCTATAAATGAGGCCGAAATATTTAAACAGTAACACGCAATCTGGCAGAAATCGCAGTGCTAAGTCCAAAATGCTTCACTGAAATGATGCAAAGTTACAGCCTCTGCCTCCACCCTCTGAAACCTCGTGTTTAAAGGAAAAAAAAAATCCTATAGGTCAACACACAGTTAAATTCACTGTGCAATTCAGTCATTATTCCATTCAATTCCCTCTAGGTATAGCAAGAAGAGGCTTTACTGTAAATTGGGAGACGACAACCCAGAGTTCTTCAAAACATTTCCTAGAAACAATGAGGAATTCCTGGGTTTTGGGCTGAACACAATTTTTCTTTTACAGGAGGAGGCACAAAAATGAAACGGAGCAATTCTGGTAAATCATTGTTAAATAACTCATGAAAAAGGAATATTCCAAACTTCAGAACGCTTTGTTGGTTTTCACATTAGTAACTGTAAAGAAGCAGAAGCCCTAGAGCAGTGGGAACAGGCTCTTGCTGTTAGTAAGCGATTGCACTCTGGGCTAATGGAGAGACAGCGTTTAAGTTTTGACTCAAAATTACCTTTCTTTCATGTAATCCTTAATAATCTTTTAAATTCCTGTGGATGTTAAGAAAATACGACTTTGGAAGCAATGAGAGCCGATACCAGATAGCGCAGCAGGGGTTTTTTTGAGTCGAATAGGGTATACAGTGTAAATAAACTTGTTGTTAAAATGTTCCACATTACCTCATTCGAAATTTGTAGGCAGTTTTTAAAAGGTTTATAGTATGAACTCTGAAGATCCTGTGGCAGGTGTCAGAGCAGAACACAGTGTATCTGTAGGCAAATCCCCGTTTTGTACTTGAAAAACTCCCGATGCATTCTGTTAGCTCTGACCGAGGTCAGGAGTGTTAAAATTTAGATGGAAGTTCTGAATATTTTTGAAAAATACGTGGTGGGGAAATAGATTTAGAAACTGCAAGTTACTACGGCAAGTCTCAACTTGAGTTCTTTGCAAAGGCTTCACTTTACAGGTGCATATTTTTTGAATGATTTCTTTTTCCCTATCTGCCACTGTGATTAAGAGAACATCACAGATGAGATTGTCGTGGGATTGTGCTGCAGCACAGATGTGACAGGTTTTCTGTTATCGGTGTCTAGTTTCCTATTATGTGTGTCCTACACTACCTGCACATGAAGTTTTTTGTATATTTATTTTCAACAAATTGGCCACGAAGTAAGGAAGGTGACAAGTGTAGCTGTGATTAATACAGTTGGTACTGCAACTAATTATTTAGGGTGCAAAACGCACTGAAGTTGTTACTCGTTTTCAGCCAGCAAAGTGGGAGAATCTCCTCGTTTTGTTATGCACCACTTTTTAATTTTTCTTGCACAGCGAAGTGACTCGCAGTACGGCCTTCACTTTGTTGTTGCACATTTCAGGAAAAAAAAAAAAAAAAGATGGCCTTGACTTACTGAAATTAAAGCTTTATCTAAATTCTTTCAACAATTACCACATTTGTCCATCAAAAATGATTTTTTTAAAAAAATTCTAAGATTGTATTTTATTTTCAGTTGCCATTTTTTCAGAAATAAAATGTGGATGTATCAATTTGATCAGGCTTCCAGTATGTGGCAGATTGACTTTCTGAAATGGAATTTTTAAATGGCACACTTGATTTCCTCCCATTTTTTATACGGCTAGGTATCTGCTAGTTTCTTACGCTTTGCGTTTTCATCTCACAAGTTCACTCATGCCGTTAACCTTTGCTTTGGTATATTACATTTCTCTGTTAGAGAACTATATTTACAGTCCTGTCCTTAGAATGAGACAACATTCTACGTCTGACTGCCAGTAAGTGACATACAGAAGCTGCCCAGTTCTGATTTCCTTGAATGCTTTTGTCTATGTTTGGCGCAGTGAAAAGCAGTGTATGGGAGAAGTAGTACGCTGGAGCTGCGAATCTAGAAACCCCGATTTCTAACTCCAGCTCTGCTAATGACTTGCCACAAGGCCTTCAACAGGTCATTTCACTCCTTCAGTTTCTTCATCTGTAGATGAGGATATTATCTAATCCTTACAACATCCCTGTGAGGTAACTAACTGTACAGCACTAAGTGCTAAGTATTTTTCATTGCTAGCCTCTTTGAGGTCAGGGTCAGTTTGTTCTTCCAAACTGATAAATGATTATTTGGTTGTCTTGGAGGGCTGTCAAGAGATGTGACCATTTCACTTCAAAGTGCTTGCTTGGTGTCATTCCATATGAGAACAAAATGAAATATTAACTTCACAAAATTGGCAGGGCGACTGAAGGTTCTGATGTTGCATGTTCAGGTTCAGACTTGGGCTCTTCTCCATAACTGCTGAAACAAGTGTTGAGTCCCAAGAAGCCGATTCTCCATGCCCGTTTGACTTTGCAGCTTATCTAGTTGCAGAGGACAAATTATTTCCTGTCGTTGTCCATCAGATTCCAAGCTAACAGCTGCAATGAAACTTAATCTAGGATTTTTTTTTTTTTACCACTTGGAACTAAAATATTTTGTATGTCTTACTGTTTATGAATATTCCCTAAGCAAAGTATGTGGGTACAGGTAATTTCAAGTCCTGTTTTGTTAACATTTGCACTGCATTTCTGATTTAAATCAATGTAATTAAGATGTGTCGTACTAACTGTCTTTAAAAGGTTGTAAAAACGATAAATTTTAGCCCTAAATGCAATTTTCGTTAATTTCTGTCAACCTATTTACCATTGTCAAATTCAGACTACAGCATTATGTAATTATGTATAAAGTTTTTATTTATTTAAAATTAGATTAGATATACATTTTTAAATTTAACATCTGGCTGGACAGTGTTCCATTAACGCATTGATTGTGTTTCCTTTGTCTTGTGTTAATAAATATTGATGCCTGATTGTTTGCTTAGTTCTTTATCTGCTGTTTCCCTGAAGGATTTTGTAAGAAGCTAAACATTGGTTAGTATTTATCATGGTGAAAGGGAGAACTTGTAAGTATTTTTGCAAGTACGTTTCATGAAATGTATATAGAAATGTATGAGACCTGAGCCTTTGAAGAGCTGAGCTCCTTGCACTTCACTTCCATGGCAGGACGTGGAGTTTTGTGTACCTGCAGCAGGAGGCTGTTACAGCTTTTGAAATCAGAGTTATTACAACTGAGATCACTCTTTGAGGAGGAACTAGATGCAATTTTGAGCATGGCCTACCTATATTTAATATTTTACTGTAGTACTAAATATTCCTTATTTAATTTCTGGTTAAGATTCAGGTTTGGTATGTTTCATTTTGAACTGGATTCAGTGAGAGATTTATAGCCTCTTAAACCTCTGCAATTCCCAACAAGATTTGAGGTTCTCTGTCCTCTGGAAGATTAAAGCAGTTGTGTAAGGCTTTGTATTGAGCTGATGGGACAAACTTTGGTGGCATTTGAGCTTTAACATTTGATAGTCTCTGCTGTCAAAAACTAACCGTGGAGTTTTTATGAAGACTTATTTTAAATACTCATAGATATTAAGATATAGTTTAGTACCAGAGAGGATGTAATCAAGATTATAATCTAACACAAGCTACTGCCTCTGTATGTACCTATTAATGGCTATATGTTTTTGGATAAGAATATACATAAACACATTATTTACTACAAATGATGAGTGGCAATTTTACCATGGTTTCTTCTGAGCACATTTCACTTTCATTAAATTTTACCTGTATTTTAAAATTACTTGATATTGGGAAAACCTCTTAATAAATAAATTGAAAATGGGGGGGGGGGGGATACTTTGAATTGTTATATTAATCAAGGAAGTTGAAAAAGCCAATAAATCTTGCCTTTTTGTAAATACACTTAGATTCGAGTGACCAGACTTCTTGGGTGTTTGGAGATTCTTTTTTTCAATTGTCACAACTCTGGCTCAGGCACGTTCTGTGGTAACTTCTTATACCGTGGCTTGTTTTCTTTGGCCTGGTATTTTCTCTGGGATAAACTCCACAATTGCATCAGGATGCGCTGTACCGAAGCAACCTAGAATAATTGGGAAATTGGTGTTAAGTTTTGCTTGACGGCCTCCCCCTGCCACTCAGGAGAGGGGTAAGGACATCACTGCTCCCAAACCCAGTACAGCTGGAGTGGCCCGAGCCTGGAAGCTGAATTCCCCAGGGTTTTCCATGGCCTTTGCTGACTTGGTTCAGGTGATCGGGTAAGGCTTCCAGAGGTTGCAGACCTTGGCAACCCTCTCTGATAATAAGCTTATTTACAGCTGCCTTCATATTACACTAAAGCTTTAATGGAAACCCTTTTTAAATACAGTCTTTTACTACTTGTGCTAGAACAACTGTTACGAAATGTTAAAAAATCACAGGAGAGACTACTGTTGGTGATGACCGAGTTTACATTTCCTTTACAAAATTGCTAAATTTACCTTTATGTGCTGCAAAAAGTGATCTTTGTGAAACGAGTCTGTTCCCCAAGGGACTTTGGTGCTGCTTTTGCAGTTCTCCTTAAGAGGAAAAAGTCACTGTAACCCACCCCTGGGGCGGGAGGAGGTATAGCCAAAATTCTCCCTGCACCCTTTCTGCTTGACCTTTGTTTAGTCTGAAGTAGTTCACGTGCCATGTCTGAAAATCATAATTCCTTTGCAGGAATCGTTCGGTTTTTTAACCCAAAATAAATAGGAATTATAGAATTTGTGTTTCAAATTTCATGCACTGACTTTCTATGTTGAACAGGGCTCGTGTTTGTGCGCTCCTGCGCTTTATTTTGGATTTGCACACGACTTTTTGTGGCGAATAAACGGCGGGGGGGAGCCTTTTCCTGAGGCGGGCCCTGACCAAGAAGCGCCGGGCCGCGGCCTGCTCAGACCTCCGCCGCCTTCCCGCTCTCGGGCCGGGCAGCGCCGCTCTACCTCCTCCTCTCTATGGTTCCCCGTGCTCGGGAAGGAAGCGGGGGGGGAAGGGGAGGCGGGTCCAGAGCGGCCGCTCTAGCCTCCGCCTCCGGGGCTCTCCGCTGGGAGAACTCTATGGTGGGGATTTCTAGGCGGAGGCCTCCGCGGGGACTCTATGGTCGCAGCCCGCCCACCCGCCCCGTCCCGCGCGGCCCCGCCGCGGTTGCGATGCCGCCGGCGCCGCTTCCCTGAGGCGGAGACGGGTGCGGCGGCGGCGGCGGCTCCGGTTCTCCCCAAGCTCGGCCACCACCGGCGGGGCCTGGCGGGCCTCTGAGGTAAGAACGGGCCGCGGGAGGCCGCCTCCGGGCCTAGGCCAGGCCGCGCCGCTCCCCTCAGCGGGCCCGGTGGGGGGGAAGGCGGGAGCTGAGGGGGCGCTCGGAGGGAGCTCGGCCCCTGAGGGGGCTCCCGGGGGGGCTCGGTCCGTCCTCGGCCTCTTCTCGCCCTCCTCGGCCCTTTCTCGGTGTCTCCTCGGTCCCTGCTCGGCCCCTTCTCGCCCTGCTCCCCGCTCGCCCCCGATCTCGCCCTAACATCGGCGGTGGTCGCGGTTCCTCGGGGCTCGCTGACAGGAATTTTGGTCGCCCGCTGGTCACCTCAGCGGTTTTTTGTTTGTTTGTTTGTTTTCCCTTCGTGTGCACCTTGCTGAGCCCTGTCCTCCAGCCAGTGGCATCGCGTTGGTTCTGGGTGAGAATTGTTTCGTAACCGTGTGTCGCTGCTGGTTGCCTCTCAGAAACGCGAAGATCCCGCGCACCAACATCACCTCGGCGGTTTTAGTCCACAGGGTTTTATTCCTCCAGCTCCCTGTCAGCCCTCGCTCAGCTTCGTGTCGCTGTAGAAGGCAGGAGCAGGGGGGGTGAGTGGAAGAAAACACATATGGAAAGTACTCCGCAAGTTTCACGGAGTATTTTTCTGCATGTGGGTAGTTTGGGATCCAAAGCTCCAAGCGGGGACGTTGACTCAGGTCTCCTCGCTGGCTTTCTGGCATGGACTGGTGGGATGTGCTGTCATTTGCTTCTGTCCTGGAAAAAAAAATGGAGTTCTGTCAGGCTTCTGGATGAAAAAACTTTCCCAGAGCGTCTCAGTTGCAGAATAAAGTAAAAAAAACCGTTTTAATTGTTGTGACATACATCAATATCTGACTGTCGATACTTAGTGTTTGAGAACAAATTTCGGTGTCCGCTCTTCTTTGATCTCTGGCTTTATAAAGTCTTCAAAAAAATCACTCGCCTCTTAAAATATTTACATACCGAAATATAAAATGGGCCTCTCACCTGTTGGATTTAAAAGGGCAAACCGGAATTTGCTTTCTTTCTTCAGAGATCTCGCACGAGAGCTCGTGTCTCTTTGCCTGAACGTACAGCCTTTATCTTCCATTATTTTCTCCTTTGCCCCTAGACTGTGCTTTGAAGCTTCATCTGATTGTAGCCACGTAATGAGCATTTAACTAGAGACAATTGCCTCTCAGGGAATTGTATTGTAAACGGACAAAACCCAAATAATAAGGGTAGGGAATCCGTATGCTGCTTACAGCTGGGACACAAACAGGGGGTGACTTAAAATCTTCTGTTGCCGCACAGGCTGCAGTGTGTCTCTAAGTGGACCTTCTTTAACGTTTTTGAGTATTTTTCATCAGGATTAGCGAAAGTTAGGGATTTTTTTGGGTAGTTAGTCGTTCTTTTTTGGTTGACGCTCCTTCCAGCCACCTTTGGCATTTGTAGCGGTTCCTGAGCCGTGGCTCCACCTGAGGAGCGTGCGGCTTGGCGGGTGTATGAGAACTTAAAGGTGGCCACTATGAAACGTGACGGTCCCGTTCCTGGTTGAAAGGAAGAAGGAAACTCACATGTAAGGTGCAGTGAGTGTGTTGGGCAGCTCTCAGAAGTTTAAAAGTCTGAAAACAGATGCGTTCTTCGTAGCGCAGCTGTTGCGGAATGCTTCTCAGTTTAATTAAAACCCTTCTGCGATGCAGCTGCGCAGAGGTGGTGTTTGTTCTGAAAAACACCCCCCTTACCTAGCCTGTGACAAAAAATGCCTGTCCTGCAGATCGGGGTGATGTTTGACCCATAAAACATCCGGTGCCTCTTCTCCGAGTCCCCTCGCGGTGGTGCTCCTGGTGGCAGAACTCGGCCTTCAGCCCCAAACCATGCAGCCGCTCTCCGCGCGTGCTGTTGTTGGAAATGCTTTTGGCTGTGGTGGGAAAAGGTGAAACCCTCGTCTGTCTTCCGCCTTCGGTCCTTCTAAGCCCAGAACTTGCAGGCCGAGGATTGTCGCGGGACCTGTCGTTCTGAAGGCTGTAGCTGGTCATCGCCGTTTCAGGTGCTTACAGGCGGCCGTTCCCAAAGAAATGCCACGTTTTTTCCAGCAGGAGAGGTTGTTTTCACGGGGTAGGGGCGTGTAGGACTTCTTGGGTGACAGCCGTGCGAGGCCAAATAGTGTATCACTCCTGGGTGGAAGGCACAAGAATAACGTTCCCCTTTTATGGTCCTTACTTTACTCAAAAAAGCTGCTGGATGGATGTTGAGCGAAATCCTTCAGAGAGCAAGCAGAGGGGAAGTCAACTTGAAAAAGCGCCTTTAGCTTGGGAAACGTTTGATCTTTTTTCCTGTAAGGAGGACTTCACACCTCGGAGAGACAGAGCAGCAAGGAGCGCTGTGCTTTCTCCCCGCTTTGTTTGTTGTGAGCGGTTTTAGGTCTGTCGGTTTCGTTGTTTCTTGCAGGCAGTTTTGCTGCTGTCGTGAGTCCGACAACGGGGCAATAAGGCCGAGAAAAACAGTCAAAGGGAGGGGAAAGCAGAGAATGTGGTTTAGCACTACCGAAATGAATGGGGTGTTGCTGTAGCGCTGGAAATTTATTTTAATTTCTGCTGCTGGCTGGATTTCAGTTTGACAGTGCCCTGTTTACTTGTAACATTTGCTACGTGCCCCATTTGCATAGCCATAAGGCGGAGATTTTCCTTGATAAAACCCCAAACCAACAGGAGCAGCTATCCAGAGCTGCCTCCCTTCCGCATCCATGCGTTTAATTCCGTTCCCTATTGCTTCGAGATGTTTCAATTGCTCCGCTTCTGCATTTTCTGTTTAAAAAAAAAGCCCAAACAGCCTCCGAGGCCTTCCAGCCTCTGCGGGCAGCCGAAAAGCGCGCGCTGGGGCCGCCCGGCTTCCTCCTCCGCGTCCTGCTCCTGCAGAGGCGGCCGGGATAATTCGGAGGAGCTGAAGCTTTCCGGGGGCCGGGAGCCCCCGTGGGTTCCCAAAACGCAGCCGTCCTTTTGCTGCCTCGGCTTAGACGGCGGGCGAAGGGCTTTACATCCGCAGCAAGAAGCCCGTCGGGAAGCTGGCTCGGCGGCGGACGTCTGTGCCGTGCCGTGCAGGCGTCGCGTGGCCCCGAGCCGCCGGGGTTCCTCGCTTTTTTCTCCCCGCAGAGCCCGCTTTTAGCACCGGCTTGGAGGAGTTTTGCTCGGGGACTCCTCAGATGAGTAAGGGTTGCAGGAAGAGGATCCTGGGCTTGGTGCGCGCTGACTTTTTACCCTCTAAGTATACGTCAAGCTGCAAGAGCTGTGGTTTATCTCAGTAGGGAAAAATCAATGACTCACATTTCCACAGAAAGAAATGTAATTTCCAGTCTCATAGCAACTGTCCTTTCAACAGTTTGAAACCTTCTGTGACAAAATGTTTAACACTCACCGATCATCTCCTAATGCTCTAGGCTGGTCCACCCACTCACCCCACCTAACAGCATGCATTTTTACATCACTAAATCCCCCTAAATTTGGGGGGGGTGCTGTCAAGTCGCGTTGATATATATATATAGTTAAATATAAAATCTTAGGAAGGAAGGAAGCGTTAGTGGCTTTATTGTGAAGAGGAGAAGTTACTTTTGTGGGGTTTATAATTCAGATCCGTGTTCTTTACGCTTTGGTTTTGGATCCCCGATTTGTTGTTGTGTCCCCTCAGATGTTGCAGTACAGGTTTCGTGGCGGCTCGGGTGAAATTATTTTCCCTTATGGCAGGGAATTCGTTAAGACAAACGCTTCGGGTTTTCTTCCTACATCTCGTGATGTGGCTTGTTTTCGCTGAAGCCCAGGAGATGCAGGAGATACATCGACAGTAAACCCGGCGTGCCGTGGGTCTGGGCCAGGGCCAGCAGTCGGCGGAGCCGCGGGCGCTGCGGGACTCGGGTCCCCGTGGGTCTTCTCTAAATCTGGAGGGCCGGGGAGGCGGCGTGCTAACGAAGCTAATTAAAACGGTGCCAATAAGGCTCGAAGCAGGATGCCCGGAAATTCGACGAAACGTCGGTGGAAAGCGGGCACCCGTCTCCGGTTCGCGTTTGTGGGGAAGTGAATTTAACCGGTTGCTTTTCTCGCAGCTGATTATGGAAGAGGTGCACAAGAGCAGCAGTAACAGCTCCGTGACGCCTTCACAAACAGCAGCTGTACAAGGTACAACACTACAGGCAGCTCAGCTCTCTCATATTGCTCAACAGGTAAAGCCTGGGCCAAATCTCAGCAAACATTTGAGGTAGTTAAGAGCCACGGTTTTATGCGCTACGAGCTAGACTCGGCCGCGAGTGTTAGCGACACGCGGAGAAGAAAAAAAAACAAACGGAGGTTGAGGAAAAACCTACTTGCTTGTTGATGGACGGCACGATTAATGACATGGCGTGGATTTAAAAGAGCAGAATTAATGCTAGTAAAACGCCAAAACGCAGCCCCCCGTTTCTGTTGGGCTGTGTGTCCTCTGACACCGTCAGCAGCCTGACCCCAGGAGCTGCTGGTAATGAATTGAGGGCCTGGTGTTCTTTTTCTTTTTCTTTTTCTTCTTTTTTTTTTTTTTTTAGAAGAAGCATTTACAGCTCTTTTTGTAGCAATGGCAATTCTGGGTGCTCAGCACCATGGAAACACTTGGATTTTAGCCCAACCTGAATCTATTTAATGCGATAAAGCATATGAAGTTGGGAATTTGACATAGTTTCCAGGAGGTAACATCGCTTTCAGAGCTTTAACCTGAATTCCTCACAATTCCAATTTCTGTATCCAAAAGGGCATCTTTTTCTAGGTAACCCTGTCCTACGAAACAACATTTTGCAGCCTGTCCACTGCTTACCCTATGGAGGTGCTGTAGGTTTTGCTGCAAAACGTAGATAACGACCTGAGGTAAAGGCAGCAGGCATCCTGTTGTCTGATTGCAGGCTGTTTATCTGATCTGGTTTTACATAAGGTTGCCACTGGAACTTAGTGTTGTGAGAGAAAAATAGTGCTAAATAAAAAATGATCCGCGTGAGTGTTAATGATCCCTTCATCTTTTCATATATTCATAATAAAGCTAGTGAAGAAACTTGTTGAGGAAACTGGTTATTTGCTATGCATCTACGTGTGTAACTTGAGTCAATTTTAAGTGCAAAGGCTTGTGCAAAATGCACATAAAAATACAAATCTGCCAGAACGTAATTCTGTTTTACATAATTTAAGGCTAGATTTCCACTACAATATTAATTTAAATTGATGCAAAACATGAACGAGTAAAACATTAAAGTGATGTCATCACTTTTACGTGGAAGAATCTGCTCTTTGTTCTTCTTCCTTGGCCAGAGCTTCCATACCTTGCCTCCTTTATTTTCTTTCTGCCCTGATATCTTTCCTGCAGCCCTTATGCCTCGACCTAAGCAGCTGGGTCAGCTTCCGCTGTCCTTAGCTCTTGTGATTTCTTCTCTTTGAAGTCGTTGAACAATAGCTTCATGATGGTTGCTTAAAAAAAAAAATCCAAGAGCACCAACTGGGGTCGTTAATCGTGCTGCTACCCTCCGAGTCCGAGGCGCTCTTAACATGGAATCTAAACTTAAAAAAGATAAAGTGCCACGAGTTTTGCGCGCCTTTGTCAGTACGCGTTGATGGAGTTACATGGAAGCAGTCACGCTCGGTTAGGCTCGGGGTTGTGGTTCTGAAGAAGCCTGCTCCGTCGTGGTTCGTTTCGAACTGCGTGGATTTAACTTGCGGCACGGTGATCGTTTGCACATAACGCTACGTGCTTGATTTTCTCCCTAACCCGAGGCAAGTAAGTAACTGTTTCAGCCTTTTCATATGCAGATACGTATCTGAAAAACGTGCATCTTTAAAGGATAACTTCTGTGAATTAATTGGACTTAAAAGCAGCTTCTGCTAATGCATGTTCTCCACTAGTTTTCCTACATGTATAAACACGTTCCGAGCGCTGTAGAACATGTGCTTTTGTTCATGATCCTTTGATCTCTTGTAGATGTCTCTGCGAGGTCCTGCTCCTCTGACGGTCGTTCAGCTTCCTGGAGAGCAAGTCCAGGTCCAGGGAGTCATTCAGACAGCCCAGTCCTCCTCTGTAATCCACTCACCCCAGGTGCAAACAGTGCAGGTAACTCCAGAACGTCTGCTAAACAACCAAGAATCCTGTTCTGTGTGCATGAAAAGACTTGCAAAGGCTTGTCTGACTCAGCCAGGTCTGCCACAGCGCAGCCTTTCTGGCCCTACTGTGAGAGGCAGTAAGAAACGAGAACGTGTTGTGGGGACACGTCATTCTTAATGAATATTTAGCCTAGAAATTATTTGTAGCACTAAAGTTGCCACTGGAGCTGAAATGAAACTTTATGACTCGACCTCCCTTGATAAAAAACAAAAGAAACCCCCCGAGTCCCTGGCTGGTGCTCCTAGCAGGCGTGCACCCGGCGTGTTCTAACAACCAGATGGGAGAGCTCAGAGGAACTCCGTGAAGAAAAAGGCTTGGGAAGGGTAGGCCTGAGTGCTCGTGGATGGGCTGTTGGTTGCTCACCTCACGTATGCTGTGGCTCCATTTCTGTGGTACCTCGGTATTCCGCTTGTGTCTCTTACGCACTTTTTTCCCAAGCCACTTCAGAGGGGTGCCTCAGGGAGTTCACAGTCGAGGCTGCTGCTGCTTCATGCGGTTCTGGGCTGCAGAGAGCCCTCTGGGCAGCGTGACACTGAAGCTGGATTGTGAAATAACTGTCAAGCGACTGGAAGAACTGTGCTAAAACACATCCATTTGTCACCGATCTTTGTATTGTGCTTATCTAGTCGGATGACATTAAATTAATAATAAAAAAGTAAACCTGTAATGACTGCATTTTCAGCTGTCATTGCTCCTATCACATCAGATCAGGGAAAAGAAAACACACTTCGCTTTGCTGAAAACAGTTCAGCATCTGCTCTACTAGGTCGTCTCGAGTCTCTTTCCTATCGTGCTCCGATTGCGGGGTCCCCGCTGAATATAATCTCGCATTTTTCTTAGTTATTGCTGAACGTCGTGGCCTTGTTGCTCAGAGGGGGGGAAAAAAGTAACACACGAGCAACTTTTTAAAACGTTGATTGTAGGTTGTTCTTTTTGTCTCTGGAGCAGCAGTTAAATGAGAAATGCTTTTCCCAGAGCCGTGTGCGTTCTTGTTGAGCTTTTGTGGCTGGCGCACAGATAAGTACGAATAAATGTTTTGTTAGTTTGTGTTTAATAAGGAGCTGCAGGGAAAAAATGAGCACTTGCCAACTGGATGAGAACACAGTGGAATAAGGAGAAAGTTGTAGATAGTACTTCGCGTATTTACTCCCTGATACGCTGCTGCCTTCAATATTATTTTCATTTGACTCCTATTCTGACCACCAAAATACGCTGCTTGTCTGTCTACGTGAAACATTAGAAGCGTTTTGTGTTTGTCTTCGTACATAAATGGTCTTCCTGCTGCCATTGCCACAGCCCCCTTAGACAAATTAAAATGTGGGAGTGGCTCACCATTTCAGACCGCATGAGCTCGTAAGATTTTGATGAAAATACTGAAGGATTCAATTTTTGCTATAGTGTAATTAGAACGTGTGATCTGCTCTGGGTATTGTTCTGTAGCGTACAGGATAACCACATGGAAAGTGTTTTTTAGGTATCTTCTTTGTCTGAGAGTGAAGATTCTCAGGATTCATCAGATAGCATAGGCTCTTCACAGAAAGCTCGGGGTATCTTAGCACGTCGTCCGTCTTACCGGTAGGTACTGTATGAAATATAATTGTACTGTTACTTGAAACCAAAATAGCACCGTTTTTTGACAGCTTCATATAGTCCATCAAGCTCTAAGTTGTTCTCTTTCGCTTGAAACATGCGTTGGGTCTGTTAGCCAGGTTAGCTGTCATTTGCCCCAGGGAAGCTTCTACTTAACCAGCTGGAGATCGACTTCAAGATGCTGTGGTATGGGAAAAATTGTTGATCAGCAGCAGTTGTACTCAGTCTGGCATTTCAAGTACCACGTGTTAGACCATCCGTGAGTTTACCTGCTGCTGTTACCAGTGACAGAAGATCTAACTTTTAAATTTTTCCGAAGTAACCTATTCCTTTCTAGTTTATTCTGACTCTAGACAGAGCAAACTGGATTTAATTGGATGTACAAAGCCTGTTCCTGAGAGAATCGGTAAAATCGCTTAATAGGCCAGTTGTAATCCCTGGAAAATGTTTCTGATGGAAACTCTGATGCAGGTTTTACTGAAATGAAATGATGCAGTGGCAGTGCTAGAGAAACTTCAGTATGAAGTGTTTTTAGTGCACATTTTTTCTGGAGATGGCTGAAATCTACCGTTAAAGGGTTCCGATTTTCATTACAGGTTTACCAGTCCAAACATCTAAGACTTTTAGAGGATAACGATCGAAAATCTGGAATCTGCACTGACTTGCACATAGCTAATAAAATGATTCAAATAGTTAAATAAAAACCTAGAATTTATAAACTACAGCAGTGTAGTTACAGAGTTAGACAGTCACCTCATACAGAATTTGTTAATTCCTAAAGCTGTTTTATATCAAAATGCTGGTGTTCATTCATGTAATACAGAATAGGGATAGTAGTTTGCAGCTGTTACTGCTGTAATTTGTAGTTTTTGCCTACTACTGCAGCTGATAAACTTTTTCTTTTTAAATAGAAAAATTTTGAAAGATCTTTCTTCTGAAGATACACGGGATAGAAAAGGAGATGAGGAAAGTCCCGGTGTCTCTACTGTTACGTCTATGTCTGTTCCCACACCTATCTACCAGACGAGCACTGGACAGTACAGTAAGTTGTACAAAATACGTGGACATATTTTTACTAAACTTGCTTCAAAATGCAGACTTTTTGTTTATTTGTTTGTTATATATTTGAGAGTAAGGTGAAACTCAAAAAGTTTGGATATTTATCTTACAGTTAGTGAAGTTAGTACTCTTACTGCATGTAACTGGACTGGTGTCTAAAGACTCCAGATAAACTTTGTGGTTAATTGTCCTAATTTTTGCATATTCCGACAAGACGTTCAAAGGATGTCGTAACGAAACACATAGCAGTCTTCTAGTGTTAGATTTAGTCCAAATGTGAAGTCAGTAAAAATACCGCTTTATATACCCAAAGGTTCTTCACAGGCTGCAGCTGAATGCCTGCTCCAGCACCTGGAGCACCTGCTCTTCCTCCTTGTTCTCTGACCTTGGCGTTTGTACCGCTCTTCCTCACTTTTTTTTCCCTTTTCCCCTTGCTCCTTTGCCTGTCGGGCATTTTTGCCCTTTCTTAAATTAGATTCCCCAGCGGAGCCACCAGCTCTGCTGTTGAGCTCAGCTGTGGCCAGCAGTTGGTCCGTCGTGGAGCTGGCATGGGGCAGACCCCGTAGCTCCCCCACTCCTTGCCAGTTACACCCCATACATTTAGTAAGAACAGCAACAAGCTCTGGTGGTTGAAGGTGAGAGAAGAAAAAAGCCTTTCAAAATCGGGAATATTTCTCAGCAGCAGGTTGAGATACAGATTTGCCAATTAAAAGAGATGTATGCCTTAAATATTTACCTTTATCTGCATTTTTTAATGTATGGCTACAAATATTTTCATGCTTGTTCCTTTTTCTTTAAGTTGCCATTGCTGCAAATGGATTACAGCTGGCCAGCCCCGGTACAGATGGTGTGCAAGGGCTGCAGACGTTAACAATGACCAATGCTGGTGGTAGTCAGCCTGGGACAACAATACTGCAGTATGCACAGACATCAGATGGTCAACAGATACTTGTACCCAGCAACCAGGTGGTAGTGCAGAGTGAGTATGCCTTCTGGAAATGGTTAGAAATACCGAGCAGTAACGGGAATGCGTTTTTCTAACGCGACTGCATTTTGACGGCTCACAATATTACCGCCACAGCTGCGTCGGGAGACATGCAGACGTACCAGATCCGCACCACGCCGACGACCACGTCCCTTCCTCAGACTGTGGTTATGACATCTCCTGTCACTCTGACGTCACAGACAAGTAAGACGGACGATCCGCAGTTGAAACGAGAAATAAGGCTGATGAAGAACAGGTATGTAAGTGCGCTTGGGCTGCTTTGATTTGCGAGCTTAACGTGCTGAAATACATCTTCAAAGGACAAATATTAAGTCTTGCGAGCTAGCGTTGCTCAGTGTGTCATTGGTACGGTATGCTGCATCCAGTGACTGAAAACATTGGAAATGTTGTTCAAAACATGCTGCATGTTCTGGCTCACACAACTTGGAGAAAAGTATTTCCTCCACTGCAGGTTGATTACCGTGCATGCTACCAAATGCTGCTAAATTTCATGCTCTCCACCTAAATTTGTGTAGATTTCAGCTTGTTTTGTTCCCGGTTGCAGTGCCAATTGTCCCCTCTTGTATTGGTCAGTACCATAACATTTGTAAAACAGAGAAACCTCCGATGTAAAATAAGCAATTGCTTCTGTTGGTTTGTTCCAGAGAAGCTGCTCGAGAATGCCGTCGAAAGAAGAAAGAGTATGTTAAATGTCTGGAAAATCGAGTTGCGGTCCTGGAAAACCAGAACAAGACTCTAATTGAAGAGCTAAAAACTTTGAAAGATCTTTACTGTCATAAAAGTGTGTAAGAAAAGAAGGTAAAACTTTTGTGGACTGTAAATTTCAGAGGAGAATTTTTTTTTATACTGAATTTTTTAAACTAGATGAAAGGTCAAAAATGAAACTTTTCTACCTAGATTTCACAACTTAAAGACTATATAGATTTTATTTACAACAAGTTGGTGACAAAGTACAAAAAGGAAACGAGAAAACCTCACCAAAATTCCTGCTGGCACAACTGGAAACTTTATAAAGTCGAGATTGCATCTACAATAAAAGGACATTCACGTTTTACCAGGCAGGTGATTAGAATTTCTTTGAAAATTTCTGCAAATACCTCTTGTAATGGGGGCAATATTTGGTAACAATTAAAATGTGGATGAAATGGAATCCTTGCCATAGTTAACATTATTAGTAACATTTATAACCAGTATATGTTTTGATTTCTTACTCTTTTTCAATCCTTACTTTTTCTTTCAGTTATTTGTATGTAAATATTTTTATTTTAACCTGTAAGTTGTTATTTACAGGTGCAGATGATAAAAAAGCTAATACTTTGCTAGAGGTATAAATTATGTTTACTCTTTTTCAGCTGACAGTTTAAAAGTTTTTTGTTTTGTTTTGTTTTGTTTTTCCAATGTTTGCTGTGTTTATCAAATTTGGAAAGGATCTGCAGAAAGCAGTGACAGGCCTAGTCCTGAAAATGTCTGAGGCACATTAAATAAGGTGTTGATTGGACTTAAGAGAATTCAACACATCCAATTATTTTGAAGTACAGGTTTGTAGAAGGAGTAACGGTGAACAAAAGTTTCTGGAGAATGATTTTACAATAGTTTGTTCTTAGTTGCTGGGCATGATAAACATCTATAATTGAAAAATCAATCGTGCTGATTATATATACAATTAAACATGCACTGCTTATTCCGTCTGGAGATTCTACTGTGCTTTGGAACATTTAAACCAAATAGAAGAACGATAAACGAAAAAAATTGAAGATATATACCAAAGGGTTTAATGAGGTTCTAATATGTGGTTTATATGCTGAAAGTAGCGCAAAATTTCCAGACTAATTTTGTAAGGTAAGCGATATTTTGCAAAGTAATGGTATCTTTGTAAGAAAATACTCTATTGAAAACAGGTAGATGGTCGGTATATTTTGTAGCTAAATTGTGATCTTTACAAATTCTGAAATTGAGTTTATATACGTATTTTGACAGTTTATATATTTCATTTTAGTAAACAAATGAAATATTTTGTGAACCAGATTTTCAAGCATATATTTTTATGGAAAGTACAAAGTCAAATGAGATCCTCTTTGGTGTAGGAGATATTTGAATTAATTTTGTATGTCTGTAGGCAACTTGCAAAAAACGGATCTTAACAAGTATTGGGAAAAAGTGATCAGGGCTCCCCCCCCCCAGTTGACGATATCTGCATATTAGATCTGATTGCTCAGAGATTCTAGTTTGTATCATTTTGATTTGTTTCAGGTGAAAGTTAAATGTTTGACATGGTCGGGACTCTTTTGGGTGTGGAACCTCCGTTTGCGGAGGTGTTCAAAAGCCCTCTGGGACACGGTCCTGGGCATCCGGCTCTAGGTGATCCTGCTTGAGCAGGGGGGGTTGGAGCAGATGACCTCCAGAGGTCCCTTCCAACCTCAGCCATTCTGTGATCCTGTGATTCTGTGAAATAGAAAAATGTGTATGCAGTGCTTATTGCATGAATAATAAATACACTATTTCCATAGTTAGGATTGAATCCTGCTTCCAGTTATGTCAGCGGGAATTGCACTATGGACTATGCTATTAAAAAGGTGTTAGAGCTATGTGTGTGTGTTGTGCTAGCTCAGATCTGAATGAAATTAAAAGATGTACTCACTCCCTAGATGTGTACTGCTTATCATATGGTCAGTCAGTATTTTTTATTTTACTCATTTTTGAATTAATGGGCTTCTTAGCAAGCAGAGCTCTTTGCAAATGGTATGAGAAAGACTGCATTCCACAATCACGTTGTTAGTAGGCGATATTTTTTTTCCTAAAGTTTATAAATACAACATTGTTAGGGACATCATCCACAACACATTTCCTTTAGGCCAAACGGGAGTATATATTTGTGTTCTCAATCACGTCAGAAACGAATGCTTTTGTTTCACATCAAAAATAACGAGCGAGGTTGAGAAAGTCCTTACATTAGCAAACCGCTCCGAAAGAGGTGCTCGGTGCCTCCTCCTCTCCGTCAGTGGAATTTCAGGAAAAATGAATGCCACGGGATGTGCTTAGCACCTCAGAAAATTGGACTTTTTTGCTGTCTGCCATCAGGTGTGTGTACGCTATTTGGCATATGTTTAAGAGGGTTTGACCTACAGTACTGAAACTAATTTGATAACTCCTCTGTATGGTATTTTGATCCTCACTGTGTGCTGTTGTTCCTTTACCTTCTTTTGTAATACAGAATAATAATAAAAAAGCTATCAAGTGTTAAGACTGTATAAAATATGGTGGCCAATTCTTTCTGTATTCAGCAAGTGAAACAACTACGTAGTGCTGCCAGACATAACGTTAGTTAATTTTTATCCTCTTAAAATAGTGTTTGGGAAGAGCAGCTTATTTTTCATCACGGAAATATTAAACAGTAACATGGGTTTGCTCTTTAAGTCATCACTTATCACGACGTGCTTATTCTGGATTTACTTTAAAATCTAGACGGTAAGAGAATCAAATCTATATCCTGAGAGTAAGAGGTGTAGTACCAAGTACTGTTCTGCTGATTATTTCCAGACGAAATACGTGCTTTATATGAACTGTAAATATTTGTCAAAACAATTAGATGGTTGCAGATTTTGACCTTGGTAAATAAAGTCGCCAAAATCTAATGCTGATGTTCCTTATTTCTTGATCAATTTATTTTTAATTAACATACGACTGCAGCAGTTGTGACCAAATCCCTATGTGGTGTAGTTCCAGCTCTTTACTGTGACCAAAAACAAATATTTGGTCTATGGAGCGGCATCGAGAGATTTTTTTCCCCATGTATCCTTTCAGCAGCCAGACTACTACATCACTAAAAATAAGTAATGAAGAATACCTTTGATCTTTCTGCTTGTTTTTTCCTCTTGTTAAAGTTAAGCCTCTGTTAACTAAGAGCATTGTGTTCTGCTAATATTCACCCAGCAGAGGGAGTATCTCTGCCGTCTACAAAATCGTGGTAGTAGTGTTAAGTCATTCCTAAGGTTCTGAAAGCTAGAAATAGGGTAAGAAAAAATAATTTCAGTAAGTAACATTTCAATATTCGTTTCCATTATTAGGGTCAAGGCTGTTATCGTTCCCTCTACTTGTCAGCATGTATATTAAAGACAGAAGACAGAAAAAGACAGAAGAAAATTATTATTAAAGACAGAAGAAAAGATGATAATAAAATTGCAAACTTTTAGGACACATACTTGGAAGTACTGGTAAATGTTTTTAATTAGCTAGATTTCATGCTTATAGCCTAAATCTATTGTTACTGTGTCTTCATACATGTCCATCAGAGTAGCTTTCGACAAGGAAAAAAAAAAAAACACTTAATGAAATCACATATTGTTGTAAGAATGCTAAGATTTTGCAATTCAGAGCCACAATACACATGTAATATGCTTCATACCTCCAGAAAGCTGGGGGATACCACAGTTTGAAACCTTACATTCCTAGAAAATCCTAATGGATGTATATATTAACTACTGGATGTGCTTTGCTTTAGTTCCTATATTTACAAGAAGTAATACACCTCCAAAACATTTTTTTTAAGGTTTTGTACACATAAACATGCAGATTGGATAAAAACATGCCTCCTTTAAAAAAAAAGTCTTTTTGCTTAGATTTATGAGTTAGCTCCTCTTCGCCAAGTTTTAACAGGCAGACCAAACCTGGTTTGTGCTGATGCAGCAGTTTGTCACTTTAGAAAGTCTACACGAACACTGTACATCCGACAGTCAGAAACATCGTAAGTGTAATGCTCCCAGGATGCACAGCCTTGCCGTTCAAGAGCAGTTGAGAGTTTATCCACCTTCCGTAGTGAGGTACACGGACATAGACCCCCGGGTATCTTTGGCGGCCACAGCCGAGTCCAAAGCTGGTAACCCCTAGTAGATAGAATTTGTTGTCACTAGGGTGGTAGCATGTTAAAGGTCCACCGCTGTCTCCCTATAAATAAACAATATAAAAGACTAGCAACGTACGTTCCCTTCCAGGAACCAGTGTAGAAATGTCAGCGATGAAATTTTAAAATTACTTTTTAAAAACTGCCAAGTTACCTGGGGAATAATAAAGACAGTAATATATGAACAGTGGTACATAGGCCAATTAAAATAAAGGTTTGTGGTACTGAGGGACACTACCTTGATTAAAAGCCCGTGCCTATATTAGTTTCGCTGTCTAAGTAAAATTCTGTAGATGTTTTTTGTTCTTTTTGTTGGTTTTTTAATTCTTTTTTTTGGTACCTTTTCATTCTAAGGATTGTCTCCATAAACTTTTTACATGTCGGTTGTTATCAGAAGGTATTGTCTGCACAGCGTAGTGCTGCAATTACCAAGAAACATAGTAATGAATACACAATGTTGATTTTTTGCCAAATTACTTGCTTAGAGGAAAAGTGCTGAGGAAAGCAGGAAGTGGATCAGACTAATGATACACTTATGAATATACTTTCTTAATTATAAATGTCTCCATATTGCAGCTGATGCCCCAGCTTTAACATCCTGGGGCTTTTGACCTGAGAATTGTATTTTCTGAGAAAGAGATGCTGATTGCTCAGCATTTAAATAAAAAAAATCTCGCCACTGAAAACCACGTCACTTTTCAGCGCTGGTGCTGTCTTTGAACAGCAAAAAACAAGTAAGATGTACGTGTACTTCACACGCTGCACGTGTACAGTGGTAACATCCGGACTGCATTTGTGTTCTTTCTCCTTTCAGTTCTGCTGACTTGTTCTTAGCAGTGGCACGTTGGGCATGGTGTTGGTTCTTACCTGACAGGTATCAATGCCTCCTAATGGAGAGCCAGCACAAAACATGTTGTTGTTAATCATGCCTCCATATGCATCAGAACTGTTACACTCACTATAAGGAACGATTTCCACTTGTGCTTCTTGTAATATGGATGTAGTTTTACCTTTAGTGGAAGACAGCACATAGAAAGTAAAACATTTGACTTGGATTTGATGTAGTTTTTGCAGTTCTTATTCTGAAGAAGCATCGATGATAACAGCTCATTAGCCTTGCTCAAAATGTCAGAGGTGACTTACTAAATAAGCCTATATGATCCTCGGCTGTCCTTGAAATTTCCATTCAAGATGCGCAACACCAACTGACACCGTATTAAGTCTGTGCTCAGAGATTAAAGATAATTCGAGGGAGAGCAGCCACACCTAAAATATGTTGGGACTCCTAAGCTGATAATGCACTGCAACACAACTGTTGTTTTTCAATAAAAAAAGCTATTTATGCAGACAACATTGAGTAACTCCTGTGAGCCTGAAAGTTGGGATAGTTTGTTGTCCTTTATTCAAATTAGCCATGGAAGAAAGGCTAAATATTTATGCCTTCGGTGACATCTGTGTAGTTCTAAACTGCTTTCAACGTAAAAACCACTGAAAGCAGTCAATTGCAGAAGTATTTAATGATTTTGTGCGATGAAACTGTAACCTGAATGGATTCGGTTCTCTCTCAGTGAATCTGAGGGACTGAAACCTAACGGTAGGTATGCAGCTGATAACTTGTTCAACCAAACAAGCAAACTTTTACCTTTTTCTGCTATACGTCCCCAACCACTTATAAAGCACTCTGTTTGCTGGTCGGTATACAGGTGAAGGTGTGCAGAAGGTAAGCAGATAGGCTGAATATAGTAACTGTAGCGTACAGCAGAATTAAGCTGAAATAATGCGATATCGTTTTCAAATGTTTCTCTGTTGAATTCTGGGTGCACGGTGATGCTTCTAATACTTCTTTTTGCTGCATGTTTGCCATGTTTCCAAAGGTCACGTGTGCCCAACACAGCTCTCCAAAAATATGGGTCCCTAAGAAAGAACGCAATCAATATGAACTTGCACGAACTAGAGTGCAGATTTTGCAACTATTTTAAAGACTACAGAAAAGACAACAGTGATCAGATAGCTGAAGTACAGAACTGCTGTAAGTACAATTAAAAAGCCTCTTCTGAAGAGTTTTATTACCACATTGTCAAAGAAAGGTAAAGTGCCAAACTTGTTGGTTCTGTTAAACCGAAAAAAAATGGAAGCAGTATCAAAACTAATGAATTGGAATGTTTCTCATTTAAATATTGCATTTTTATTTATTTATTTTTTTTTCAGTGAGCTTTACTTGTTTAAAACGCTCCATTAAGCAGAAAAATTGGAAACTCTTGGGGTAGGGAGGAAAAAGTAAGTCCCCTAACAAAAATGTCACCTAGATCAAAACCAACTGGCCCTTTAGCAAAAACAAAGGCTGTTCTGGACCAAGCCAGAAGTGCATTTCCAGGATTTCTTGATACTGATTTCTGAAGATGTAGCTTTGTATCCCACCCTGGGCCAGCAGCAGACAACCCTGTGCTACTGTTACAGCAAAGGAGACAAACTGATCCTCACAGCTGTGACAGAATTGTAGTCTGGGTCTCTGTACTGGTTTTGTACTGGGGGAGCTCAGCATACCTGTGTCCCATTAATTTACATTCTGCTTTCCTCATACTTAATAAAACCAGCTATTAGCATGAATACATACTTCCGTCCTGTAGTGCAGTGGCCAGCGGTAAGCACTGAATTCTCACTAATTAACGTTCCGCCACATACATGTGCAAATTTTGCACCAACGTGATGAATCTGGAGGCTGACTGACCACGGCCATGCTCCAGCCTCGGCGTTGTGTCCACCTACAATCCGGGATCCTGAGGTCCTATCTATGAGTGGCCGCTCCCCACACTCTACAAAACAGAGCAGAGTTAGTTACGAGGCTCACACTGAAAAACAGAGCTTTTGGTGAGCTAGCCACAGGTGGTTTTTTGCATCTACAGTGTTGCTGTGATTTTTTTTAAGGTTTCCTGCTAGCGCTCTGATTCTGGAGAGAAAATGTGGGGATTTCTTTAGGCCCTGTGAACGGTATTTTATTTGGTTACAGGCATATTTCTTGCATTTGTGTTTACTGTGCACATCAAGGTGAGTGGGTTCCAGTCACTGCAGCTTTGTGAATTCATCAGATTTATGGACGGATGAAGTTTTTCTGTGTGGAGCTGTGGGAGGAAGCCGCGTGGTAATGGGGCACCACAACCTCTCTCTCCTCCATCCCCTCTCAGGTGCTTAAACCACCCACCGCAGCCATCTCAACACCCACTGCACTGACCCAGCACCCACACATACCACCAGTACCGTTCCAGGGGATCCGTGGGGCCACCACAGCGGGCACAGTGCCCACCAGCAGCAGGAGCAGCGAGGTGGTGGCCAACCTCTGCCACATTCTCCGTCAAGGGCACAAGATGACGGCAGGGCCCGGTGCCCGTTGGAGCTGCCAACGGCCGCCACCGGCTCTGAGGCAGCAGCACCTCCCGCCTGGGCTGTGGCGTACTGGGGACACCTTAAAGAAACTTCCCGAGCACAAAATGTTAATCGTGAATCTTTTAATGCTGGTGAACGCTGTTAGAACCAAGCGCCGCACAGGGGCAGGTGGGCAGCCAAGTGAGTGAGAGGCTTTGTGTGTTCTGCGGGGAGGCAGCCTCCTCCCTCTCGGGACTCTGCCCTTTGTGAATAAATAACTTGCAGCTGAGCTAAGTTTATGTGTTGGAGGTTGCCTCTGCCTGCTGGTTTTGTAAGGCTGGAGAGCGAACAGCTGTGAACAGCCCAGGGAAAGGAGAGCGGGTGCCAGGAGTGCCCTCAGCGTGGTGGCCTGCACCCGGTTGGGGTGCTCTCCGTCTGCCCTGTCCTCGCAGCAAAATGTGCTTGGGAACACCTGAAGGAACTGCTTGCCAGAGAGACATGGGCAGAAGTTCCCTCAAGTAAGGACTTAATTATTTTGTCTGCCAGTATCTTGTGTTCTGTTGCCTTGCCAGCTTTGGTTTGAAGTGGCCCCAGGCAGGTCTGGAAGCGATGTGGAGATGCCCAGTGTGCTGCCGGTGAGGCACTGGGCAAAGCTTTCATGTATGCCCAGCAGAGTGGTTTTAGTTTAAAGATGTTTAGAAAACCGACCCTCTTCTCTCATTTGATGTCTGAATCGGAAATTTAATTCAAGTCCTTAGCCACGTTACCTACATTCATATGTCAGGGTTAGCGTATGCCGTTTTGTGCGCTTTGATTATGCCGAGGCGTTTCCGTTGGGCCAGGGGAAGAAGCTTTACAGTGCGATCTGTGTTACTTCACAGCATATCCGATGATGTGAGGCTTAATAGGCATCCCGAGCAGCGGCACACTGATGTGTTGTAATTTCAGTTCTGAGAAGTTGGCCCGTTCGAGATTTTTCCATATCTCTCTCGTTAGGCAGCAGCCAGCAAACACGAGTTTCCAAGTTGGATAGCAGACTTGCTGCCAAAAATACCTCCAGCTGGAACGATCATCGGCCACGTGCTCTAAGAAATAGAAAACGCCTCCCTGGGGAAAACAAAGTCGTCTTAGCACTGTAGAAAGAGTGCACGCAGCAGAGCCAGGCGGCTTGCCATCGCGCAGTACCCACCGGGGCGCGTGAAGCCCCATTTGCTTGTCCCTTTGTTTTTCTGATGTCAGTTGGAACTAACATGAGTGGGAAACTTGCACAGATTCAAAAGGCGTATTCCAGAAGCATGCAGGATGCACTTATTTGGTCCCTCTATTATTGTAGCAATAGTTACCATTTTGTTCAAATTACAGTTGCTAGCATGTTGGGTTTTTTTCAAAGGAGACTGAGAGGAATGTATAAATCCTACTAGAACTCATTGGGTTTTGACAACCCAGAGGACTGGGCTTGAAAATACCATTTTAAAAGCTGAACATCTATTAAAAAAAAAAAAGAAAAAGAACTACCCAGTTCTCTGTCTTTTGTTTTTCAGTTTGACTGATACCCTACAAGGAATGAGGGCATTTAATCAGATTGGTTTAGTCATACAGGTAGATCAGCCCTTCTTCTAAGAGGCATAGGCAGTTTATTTAAAACACAGACTTTCAATCTTGATCAGAAAGCTCTTCACCAAAAGAAAACCAGGTGTTCGGGAGAGGGACAACAAAAGCAGCAGGTTCTGCTTTAAATGATATGCTGCAGTTATGAATTTTGTGGCAGATCTAGGTATGTAGATTGTAATTTTTAGGGTTTTACTTTTGAGAATAAAACTGACTGACCACTATGTTGCTACTGCTCTGCTCCATTTAAATCTCATTTAACTAACAAACTGGGTCTGGTCTGTAAGCTTAAAAATATATATTTGGTGAAGCACCTCTGGAATAGATCATAAAGGTAATAACATGAAACTTTTTCTTCAAATACTCACTGGTCTGAGCACTCGCATTACTTCCTTCAAGGTGTTGTTCACGCTCTGCACTGAGCAGAGGACTAAGGTGCAGACGACGGCATCCACGGAACCACTGGGCACCTGATGCAGGTCTTCTCCAGCTGCTACGAGGAAGCGCTCGTAGTGGATGTGCTGGTTCTGGCTCATGCTTCTCGAAAGGCCTTGCTGGAAGTTGGGGTTTATGTCGGTGCATGTGACTTTGCAGCCCGGTGGGTAGAACTGGAAGTTAGCGCCGCAGCCGGTTCCGATCTCCAGCAGCTTCAGCTCTCCCGAGGGGCCGGCAAAGTCAGGGAGATTTCGAAATAGCTCCTGCTTCTGCTTCTTTGTTTTCCTGTTGTGAATTACAGAGAGCTTCTCTAAGAAGTAAGGAAAAAATATCTTCTTACAAAAGGGCTCCCATATGCCCAGGAATGATAGTAGGTAGATGGGCATGGCAAGCAGCGCAAGGCAGGTGCGGAAGAAGAGGATGCTGGCTTCTGTCATTGCTGTCGTGAGGGCAGAGGATCTGTACGGAGCAAAGCTGGTTCTTCTGTGTGCTGGAGCCCCTGAAACTCAGAGCTGCGTTCATGCACTTGCTGTGTTCCTCTTGAAGCGTATTCAGCTCTTTGGATTGACCTGGCAGACTTTTTTCTAAAGCTGATTTTAAAGTCTGCTCACAGGCAGGGAAGGGAAAAACAGGCCCGCATACCAAACAGTTACGGTAGTGTCCCAACTCTGGCGAGAGAAGGAGCTGCCAGTTTGTTAAGTAACCTCGATAAACTGGGCAGTACAACCTTGTATCTAACCCTTGGCAAAATGTCATAAAATGCCCTAATGTGGTGTTCAGCAGTTTCAGATTACAGTTCATATCTCTTAAAGCAAACGCATGTTGTCTTCGGTGAGCAGAAAGAAGTTAATTTGAATGCTGGATATGCTGCAGACAGGTGTCTGATTAGGTGTTTGATTAACATTTCAGTAGAGATACATTTATGTCTGAATTATTTACCGCCCCACTGTAGGTAGCTAAAGAAGCTGGATCAACTCGTCGGCTACCTGATGTGAGCTCCTTCGGTCTTTCCACTTCGTGGGCACCAAAATTCTTCAGCATGTGAATTTGGCTCCTTTGCAGGGAAGGATCTTGCTTTTCTTAGTTGCCTTTCAGAGCTCTGATAGGAGACAATTAATTCAGTAATCACTACATATAGTATGTAGCTCAGTTTTATTAACTTTATAAGCCCGAGTCAACAACACACGGTCTGTTTTATGCTAAATGCATTCCGTAAAACTTTTTCAACTTTGCAATCACCGCTACTTTTTCCACAGGACTTGGTAGCAGTGTAATTAGCCACTAGCTTTTAATTGCTCTGCTTCAGGTGAGCCCAGTGTTGGGAAAGGAAGACCGTTTGCACCTCTCAGCTTCAGGTCCTTCATTCAGGCAGTTTGGGTGTGAATTGCGCTGCAGAATGTTGTTTTTTCTGTGATAGGTGGCCCTGTTGTTCGATGAGTTACCTCCTCCCTCTAGTGGTAATGAAGCAAATACAAAATCCAGCATCCAGTGGCATCATTATTAGACGGCTTTATTAACACACTCTGGCATATCTTCATTCCTCTACCTTGTAACTACGTTAGAGAAACAAATCTGAGCAATGGAATTACTTCAGATGCACCTTCTGCGTAGAGCACGTGGAAGTGTGTGAAGGATGAGAAGTGCATTATAAATACAATCTGCACTAGGCTTTAATTCTTTGCTGTAGGAAATCATAGAAAAGGTTCAACAGCGGCCAAGAAGGCAGCACCTTTTCTTGGTGTCCTAGAGGAGTTTAACTGGCAAACATTTCCAATGCAACGGCTTTTAAAAAAGACATCTTACAGGTGTGATTAGCTCACGGAGAGAGCAGAAAGTGAAGAGTTTAAGCACAGGTGAAACACGTCAGTGGAGCGTGACCAAAGGGCTCTGAGGACACAACTGCCCTAGTAACAGCATTTTACAGTGGAGATGAGATTTCTGCCACCGGATTTAACAAAAAAACAGTTTTCTCCCAGTGTAAGAACAGTTTTTGGCTTCCTGGGTTGCTGTTTCGCGTTAAATCTGCGCTGATAACATCAGCATCTAATGGCCAGTGAGAACTGCGTATGGCGAACCGGTGCTCTAATGAGCACTTCCCCGAATAAACAGAGTTCCTGTCAGGGAGGACTTGTACTGGCATGGGTGGATGAACGCCTACTCCTAAAGGTAGTTCATAATGGGAAGACCGAAATGAAAATGCTCGTACTGATGCCGTATCTATTATGTATGTGTCCTGTATCAGAAATGTGAACGGTTGGGCATTATTCTCCACCATCAGGAAATGTTAGCTCTCTGTTCTTGCCTGTGTGTATTTTCTGTTCCCTTTCTTCACTCTCTCTTTTCTCAGCTCTCTAAGACACTGACTCTTTATTTTGTATTGGTCTGAAATGTGTTGCCTATTCTCTTTCCAGTTTGCCAGGTCCTTGTGTGACAGCTCTATTTAAGAACTTTACCCAGAAGCCTAACAAAAGGAGAGCGATTCCCGCTTTGAATGAGCTGTGGATGCTCACAATTTTCCATGTTTTTCTTCTTTCTAGCTGCTGTGGATGGGTTGGCTGTTAGGGTGCTATCCAGTGAAAAACCTCATTGAAAGCAAGGAAGGAGCGCTGAAGAGAGGTCCTGTGTCCTGCAGTGCCACAGTCCTTTATTTTACTGCATAGCCAATGATATGAGGACTAGAAGGGATCCAGTAAGGTGTGACATGAAAGTGCTTTAAATTCAGTTCTGAGAAATTAGTTTTCTCCAGCTCCTTCTGTGTCTCTCTTCTCAAGGAACACCCATCTCCAAAACACTTCCAGAGTGGGTCAAAGACCTTTTGCCAAAAGTAGGTCCAGCTGGAACGATCTGCAGCCACGTGCTCCAAGAAGTAGAAAGCTCCACCCTGCAAAACAGTGCCAGCAGAAAGGACTTAGGGCTTTTCACCTTCGTAAGTAGAACTAAATTTTTCCCATGTCGGTAAATACTCTGCTTTTTATCACCTCTCTGAACACCAGGCCCTTTCCTAGATGTTATGCATGCAGGATTTGTATTCATTTTGGGCTGTGTGGTCTCTAGGAGTGCCTCCCATTCAGTTTTCATTGAAGGTGGTGGCTACGACGGACTGACTACAAGTTTACTGATGGGTGCAGCTTAGAACTGTGCAAGAAGCTGTATGGTCTGGTGGCTAGGAACTGCTGCCACGGGGTTATTAACTCTGTCGCAACTGCCTTGGATGATCTCGAAATAACCACTTTAACATCCTTGTGCTTCAGGTTTCTCTCATCTGTAAAATTGCCGGGGCGATCAGCACTGCCTGCAGGTGTTCCCGTGCTGCGTGCCTGGCAGCATACCAGCCGTGCTGAGGAGGGAGAGGTAAAGCAGGCTGAGCTAGTTTTCATCTGCAGGTGAAGCAACACAAACAAAAAGTACTTAGGAGTAGGAGCTGAGCAGGCCACAAGTGCAATTTAGCTTGTGTTGTGTCTGAATGTTACAAGGCAGAGGATGGGCAGCTTCTCTTGTCATCCCAGAAAGGTCTACGGAGCTTTCCAGCACGGTAATGTAAAGAAACTTGTAGGCATTGTCATGTGTCAAGTTACAGGCTAGAAAAAGAAAGAGGATTTGGCAGAAAGGGAATCAGACATGAGAGCACTTCCTCCTCAGCCTACAAATCCATTCCCTGTGAACTACGCCTGCTTCTCCCTCTGTGCATGGTGCTTGTTTCTGCAGACGACGACTCCGATGCTGTCGAGATGCACGAGGATCCCCCCGGTTAAACAACTTGAAATCCCGGCAGTTGTCGAGGCAGGTTTTGTTACGATTTCAGCTGTGCTGTCAGCAGACATTTCAACAGCAGCAGTTAGGGAGGGCCCTGGGGCTGTGCCCTTTTAAGTGGGCCATGTACGACAAGAGGGCAGGTGGATCCAGAAACCAGGCACGCTGTATTTCTGCCCAGTTTGCTCTGGACAGCATCAGCTCAATGATCGGTTGTAAGTGACGGCCTAATTTTAATTTTCATTAACCTAGAATTAGGAGGGATGGTAAGGGTTCAACCTGTTGGACTCTAACCACGGTTCCTCTGCAACCTGCAGAACAAGAATAGGGTTGTTCACGTTTGGGGAAATGGTACTCGCACACCCGATCGGAGCAATGCTAGTTCCAGGACAGTTTTTTGCCCTATGCATGCAGTGTGGTCCGAAATCCTTGGACTAAACAAGAAATGCTTATTGCTTGTCTTACAAACATGAACCAAGGACACATTTTCAAAAATATCAAAATGACTTCAGTGCCAACATCCAGTTTCTGACCTCATTTGGGTTCTCGGTCCTGATAACTTGAAAAGATTTAGGAACAAAGGTCCTTTTGATGATCTCTGAGATTTCCATTCCTTCCATTTACGTAGCTTTGAAAGGTTTTAACAAATCATGAAGTGGCTTACACAAAATTAATGTGAATTTGTATTTAAAATAAATTTAAATATTTCAATATGACTACAGCTTTTAGGGCTTTTGTTATTTTTATTATTGTTATTTTATTATTGCTTGAATTTTTGGAGGGAGCACTCGTTTTTTAGGCTGTAAACATTCGGCAGTCGGTAGGGGTTGCAGCGTTGTCACTGCGTACGTATTTAACCCAAACTGCCTGCTGAGGGGAAGGAGTGGATAAACCCATCTCCCCGGGGGCTGAAAAAGTCCCGGGTGCTTTTAAACTCATCCTGGCCCTCGTGCAGGTGGTTCCATTTATCCCACACTGGGGACTTGGCTCATCGTGACACAAATCCCCCTTTTCTCCCTCGCTTACCTGCCTGAGCACCCGCAGAACTTCGGCCAGGACCTTCTGGACGCTGCTCACGGAGCACAGCACCAGGGTGCACACCACCACGTCCATGCTGCTGTCCGGAATCTGATGCAGGTCCTCTCCAGAGGCAACCACCGACCGCTCGAGCTTGAGGTGCTGGTTCTCCGAGAGGCTCTTGAGGAGGAACTTGCTGAAATTGGGATTCGGGTCGGTGCACGTGAGCCGGCAGCCCGGTGGGTAGAACTGGAAATTGGTGCCGGTGCCCGTGCCAATTTCCAGCAAGGTGAGCTGGCCCGAAGGGCCTGCAAATGTTCGCAGGTTGCTGAACAGGGCTTGCTTCTGCTTGTAGACTTTATGGTTGTAGGCTGGCGCCATCTTAGCCATGATATACGGAAAAACTTTCTTATAGAAGGAGTCCCACAAGCCCAGGTAGGTGAATACGTGCGCGGGCAAGACGAGGAGCTGGGCGCAGCCCTGCAGAAGGGAGGCGAGCACCATCTGTGCGGAGCTGCGCGTGCAACCGGGCGTGCGGGGAGCTCAGCACGCTCTGCCTGAAGCTTTTCCTGGTGCCAGAGCTACCTCTGAACCGGATATGTCTGCGTGGCTGGCCACACTCCAAAATCTGGCTTAAAGCGGCAGCGCCGCAGTCTTACAAAACTGCTGGAAACATCTGAGAAGGGAGCGGGGTGCCAGCCCCTCCGAGCATTTCTGCTTCGCCTGGCAAACGCGGGGGGCTGTACTTGTAACTGGACAAGTTGCTCTGAAGGCGCTGCTTGTGTGCTAAGGATGTACTCAAACGTTTAGCTGCGTGCAGTCTGAAAGCTCGGATCCTGCCTGCTTTGAGCCTGCTGTCTGGCAGAAGTGGCTGATCCAAAACCTCACGCGTGTTTTGCCTCTCAGGTTTGTGGACTGCTGTCTCATTGTACGTCTGACCATCTATCGGATGTGGCGTGCAGGGCGCTCTGATAGTGACTCTCATCTCTTCCCACACTTGCAGGCTTTAGATGCTGGCTTGTCTTGTAGGTGAGACAGAGCTTGAGCAACTAAAGAATTGCAGTCATGATATAGTAGAAATCTAGACAATTGCAATCTTTCTGGCTATCCAAATGTAACAACCTGCTAAAATTACATAGTCACTCCGGCTACTAAACTTTGTTTAGCTTCTGCTTGCTTGGTTTTTGCTGTGAGCACAGACAGGCACTCACCTGGTTGTTGTTACGGAGGCACAGACGCTCTGAGTGCTTTGCAGAGGCGTGCACGGGTCACGTCCCTGTCCACAAAGCTTAGGAACTGACTGGGCAATTCTGAGATCGCTGCACAAAAAGGGAAGGGAGAAGTGAAGGCTGTAATGCTGAAATAAAGAAAGGGCAGTATCCTTATCCGGTGGTTTTTTATTATTATTTTTTGTCTTGAGCAGCTGCATGCGCCTCAAAGCGACAGCGCAGTGCCAGGTCGTTCCTGTTCAGAGGTACAGAATTATCCCAGCGGTGTTGCCTGAGTTCTGCGTGGTCTCATTCTCTTTCAACCCAAGGAAAGGTTTAATGCTTTTTCTTTGTTTTACTCTTCTGATGACAGGCAAGCAAAACCGTTAGCTGGAGTTGCAATATTTATCTGCTTTTCAAGGCAGCATCATTTTGGAAATAAATTCCTCGGATGTTCATTTTCTGAGGATTCCCTTTCAATCTGGTTCAGGCCAACGAACTAGGTGGACCCAACAGCTGATCAGTGTTGGTGTGGGCCAGCAATAATGCCAGCAAGGGGGTGGATAGGGGCACTGAAGGAAGCGTAACCGTGTAGGGATGGTGCTGAACTTCATGCCCCTGCTCCGGGATAGACTCACGTAGGCTCTGCTGGTATCTCAGCTAGGATCTTTTTGTTTTGTTGTGTGATCGCTCTACACCCTCTGAGGGTGTTGACCTATATATTTCTTTGAGTGACTTGCTCGAAGATGTCTTTACAAACCGTAATAACACCCCTGGGGCCCCAGCATGTCCTTGAAGTATTTCTGGTGCGCTGCCTGCCCCGCTGGGACCCGTGTGCCCACCGGCATCCCTGGGCTCCGTGGGTGCCCTACTTGGATGCCAGGTGAGCTCCCACGTTTCCACCTGGGTGTGGATGAGCTGCAGCACTGCCTGCTCGCTTCTATCCCAGCACCTTTGCCTGGGTGCAGCGCTGCACGCTTCAAACTGCTGCCACCGTTCCCTCTGCAGACTTTTTTTCCTGTACTTCAGTGGTTTTATTTCCACCTATTTTGCTTCCGTTTGGAAATAGGAGTCTCAGTGAGAAGCACGCTACCGAAGGTGCAGTTTGAACTGAAACTTCCTCAGAATCTGCAGCTTTCCGTAACAGCTTATTTAATGTATATGTAACTGCTTTTGATAAGTTATGGCTTGGGAGATGTACGGTTTTTAGGTTGTGTCTGCCCTTGTGTTACACTAGGGTAGTCCCATAAAAACCAGCGTTGTAAAGTGAGGGCAAATTTAGTTCCTGTGTCATTTCTAAAGCAAGATAAATGAGTTCTCCAGCACAGTGCTGTGCCCTGTTAGCTTGTCTGCTCAGCACACGGCACACAGCTCCTAAAGCTCTGCTCAGAGGACAAAGACTTAAAATTCTGCGAAGAGGACGTTTCTGCAAGGTGGATTTTTTTTTTTTTTTCTTCCTAAAGCAGCAACCTAATACAGCGTTTCAGGTTGTTCTTTTTGCAACACAGGCATAGTCCTACTGAGAACAAGAGCAGCGTAATAAAAATTGATCCTACAAATCCAGCCATAAATTATAGTTATAACATCACGTTGTAGGCACCAAATCTACATATAAGGGGTAACTTGTGTTAATTATTAGTACTCTCTTATTCACTGTTCTCCTGGAAAACGGAGAAATCTGCATGTATGGGGGAGCTGTAGCTGAGTTCAGTGTTCTGTAGTAGGCTTTCCTCTTTAGTGAGCTGCTGGCATTTTGGAGGTCCACAGCTTTCCTGAGAAAACCGGCAGGTGCTGAGGCAGGACTTCTGAGAATAAATCTGAAAACATTTTTCTCGACTGGGCATTTCTTGTAAGACTTCTCCGTTGTGCTCAAAGTCAGGACGAGAAGAATCTCCCATGGCCAGGAGGCGTCTTTGTCTTGATGCTGTTTCTTACTTTGTTGTGCTCAAGTTTTCCTGGGGAAGCGGAGCTAAATCTTGCTTTTCACCTGAGTTTGCAGCCCAGGTAGAGGGAAGGCAGTGCAGTGCCTAGACCTACAGATCAAAATATTAAATATAAAGGATATTTTTTCCACTAAACTGTGCTTGAATTATGCCAATAAGTTCCTGTATTGGTGACAGGAAGGATATCCATTCCCATGCTGAGTAGGTATTGCAGCAACACAGAGCAGCGGAGGTGTTTCATCCTTACCCATGATCTAGAGCTTCAGCTTCACCTCTTTCACTTTTGTCCATCCTCCTTTTAATTTTTGATTTCCTCTAAATAGTAAAAAACACTCCTGCAGCTTCAGAGCTGTCTTTGCACCCCAGCTGTGGCTGGGAGAAATGCAAAGTTCACAGGGCTGGAGCCAGCTTCCATCTGTGCAACCTCTGCACCAGCTGCCGGCCGGCTGCAAGTCCAGGGATGAGGTCACGGAGCTCTTGGTGCTGATGCGGGCTGTGAAGTGCTGAAGTTTTAGCTTATCCTCGAACAGTTTGGAAAAAAGAAAAAAAAAAGAAAAAAATGACGACAATGCTTGGCCGATGCAAAGTTTCCCTCTTAGGATGGTATCTTTCACACATCATGGGCCACACTCTGTGCTTGCGGTGGGACTTTTGCCCTTATTTCCAAAGCCAGTTCTGCACGGGGAGTAGATTAGACTTGAAGCAAGACATGTCCTAAACAGAACTGGGGGTAGCCAAGGCATCCACACCTGAGCCTTCACCCGTGGGCCGCTTGCACGGTGGGCTGTGGGGGCCAGCTGAGCACTGGCATGGCTCCGGGGTTGGTTATTCTTTTTCCATGGATGGCAGCGAGCAGAACTGATGATCCTGGTGTGGGGACAGATGCTGGGAGCAGGGAATGATGCCGAGTGTGGGGACGGATCCCGGTGTGAGGACCGATCCCTGACCGGGGACCGCTCCTGGACAGGAGACCGCTGCCGGGCACCATCCCTGCGAGGGGAAGCGGGGAGCTACCGCTCACCCCCCAGCCTCTCAGATCCCACCCCATGTCCCCCGGGGGCCACCTCTTCGCATCTCTGTGTGTATTTAGGGGACGGGGTGTGTGTGTTGGAAGGTGGGGGGGGACGGGGAGTTCCCAGGCGGGCCCCGGGCCTTTGGCCACGCTCCCTCAGCGGCAGCCGAGGGGCCGGCGCCCAGCGCGCAGCGCGGGGGGGCCGCGCCGGCAGCGCACAAGATGGCGACAACCGCAGTTCCTCCTGCAGCTCCCCCACCTCCGCAGTCCAGCAACGCCTTGCGGGAGACTCGCTAGCGCAGCGGCCACAGTAAGTCACAGCCCCCCCCCCCCCCCCCACCCCCCCCCCCCCCCCCCCCCGCCCCGGAGGGGGGGGGGGGGGGCTCGAAAGCCTTGGGGTATTTATTTTTAATTTTTTCCAATTTTTATTTTTTGAAATTAGGAAGCGGTCGCCCCGCGCTCTTTTCCACCTGCCACCTCTCTGTCTCTCTCTCCCCCCCTCTCACACACACGCGCGCAGCCCGGGCGGGGGTTTTGCCGCAGAGCGATTTTCCCGCAGCTCCTTGCCCGCTTCTGGTGCGGTTTCTCCTGCTCTTGGGAGGTGCAGAGGTAGCCCCCCGACCCCTCCAAACCCTCTCCTTATCCCCTTCCCCTAAATCCGCCTCTCCTGGCGGCCGACCCGAAGGGATGCTCCGGGAGCTTCGCCCCTCGGTGCTGCAGCGAAGGGGGGGTCCGAGGGTGCCCTGCTTTCTCCCTTCCCTTCCCCGGCTCGCCTCCTGGCTGCCCTGTGGGGTCGGGATTTGGGCAGCCCCTTCCCCAGGCTGCTGCTGGGAGAGGGGGCGACCTCCCCTCCACACCCCCTCGACCCCCAGCCCCCTCCACCCCACGGCCCGGGTCCGGGGCCCTTCTCCCCGGCCCTTAATTCTGGGCTCTGCTCTTTGTCTGCATTGTGGGGAGGGAGAGCTGAGGGCTAATTGGAGTTCTCCTCGCTCCCTGCCCCCCTCAGCCCTAGCTGCAGAGCTGGGCCAGCCCTCCTCCACCCTGCCTTCCTCCTGCTGCTCAGCATCCTCGCAGTCCTGCTGCCAGGGCGAGAGAAGTTGGAGGACGGAGTTTGTGGGGAGATGCGTGGGGCGGCTGCGAGGTCCTAACCTGACCCAGATGGCGGCCAGCAGCACGGTTTGTGCGCTTGCTTCCTTCCACCGCACGGATTTTGGGGGAACAGAGAGGGCAGGCTTAATTTTTCCATCCCGGGGAGACGGGAATTGCATGTTATCAAGCTTTTCCTATTAAAAAAAATCCGGGTGTCTTCATCCCTTCCCCCATTTTCTGGTGCAAATTCTGCCCAAGTTGGTGTTGGGGAAGGGGGGGGAGGGATGGCTGCTCGGCGGCAGCTGCGGCTGATGCGAGGTGAAGCCTAAAAGTCCGCCCGGAAGGGGAACGCGTGCGAGGGGCTGTGAGGGCTCTGGAGCCGACTTCTGGAGAGAGGGAGGTCGGCCGCAGGTGTGGGAGGTTTACCCGCGTGCGCCGTGTTGCGGGCGACCGGCGTGAGGTCGTGCAGGAGTTGGACAGGTGGGGTCGCTTGGTGGGGTGCCGCTTGTTGGTGTGTAGCCTGGGCCTTGGAACGCCGCAGCATTCCGCCCCCGACGGGAACCCATGACCCGTATGTCCTCATTTCACACCGGGAAGGATGCGATGAGGAGGAGCGAGGGTGTTCCGGGAGCCCCCTTCCAGTAGTATCTTTAGAGGCAAAAGGGGAGGAAGCATTACATCAATCGTTTTCTTGGTGGTGGTGGTGGCGGCGGCCGGCGGCCCGTTCCAGCACCACTTTGGAGGGAGGAGGGCTGGAAATATTCTTGCCTGGCAGTGCTTATTTTTCTGTGCCACGTGACGGCCGGTCTTCCGAAAAGAGCTCGAGCTCTGGGAGAGGTGCCACGCAGGGAACGCGCCCGAGGGCGGCCGTCTCGCGGCACTGCCGGTCGCAGGAGCAGCATTTGCTCGTAGCAGCGCGCCGGAACGCCTGGACCCACACGGGTGAAAAGCGAGGCCCCTTGGAGCTCGGCTCGTCCCCGCTTCCATTGACTGTGCCCGTGGGAAGTCTGCTTCCTTAGCTTCCACGGTGGTTAAATGACATGCTTAACGACATGACCGAGGGGCTTTGGGAGCTTTGTTCACGTGTTTCAGTGCTTCCACAGTGTCATTCATGCTGGGTGCAAGGGCCTGCACCTATTGCAAATAATTTAAGCAGTTATATAAGCTCCTACGTACGGCTTCTATCCAGATCACGGTACAGATACTGTAATTCCATCCTACTCGGTGGAACAAGTGTAATTATGTGAGTATTTTGTGCCCAGAGTTGGAAAGGTTGGGTTATAATAAACAGCAGAAAAGCGAGCGATTGTGTGCTGCAAGAAATTGGGAGTGGATGCTTATTCTCTCGTTTTCAGTTAAAGGAGGTGAAATAAAATAGAAACAAGTCAGCGCTGAATGAAAATAAAGTAGCTCAAATACGTAAAACGTGATATCATCTTCCCCCTTTTTGTTACGTCTGCATTCGCTCTGTGTTCGTTGGGTTTGGTCAGCATGCTTTTTCATTAAGATGGACAGCTTTGGCCTTACATCTCAGTTGATAGTTAGTATTTTTCAATGACTCCAGAAGCAGTGGGCACCAGAGGCCGCCTGTGACTCCGGGGGCATGCAGTGTTCGTGTGGTCACAGGGTTCCCATTCGCTATCGATTGCCTTCCTCCTGAAGCGGCTGCAGCTGTCATTGCAATAAACAAATACGCGGGGATCGATAACTCGTCGTTGTGTTCAAAGAAAGGGTTTGGATTAAAGATGATGTGGTGAAATAACAAGAGAAAAGCGTTGAGAACAAGCATGGGCAAAATGATTTCAGAAAATGCTTTGAGGAAGGTGCATGGGATGGTCGCCTTGCGCCTGGTCCTCATCCTGCGTGGCTTGCAAGTAACCGAGGGACCTGTTGTGGCTCAGAGAAAGGCACCCATGCAAGGTAAAAGGGTAACCAGCAGGGACCGGGCTGCAGCAAACCCATGAAGTTGCTCTTTTCTGGGAACGACCATTTCAAAATGCCAAATCTGGCTAGCGAAGACCTGAAAACCCCCTTCCACATTGCTCCTGTGCCAGCAGGAGGGGATGAGGGGTTTATAAAGAAAATATTCTCAGCAGTGAATTCCAGGAGGATTTTTTACTTTTTTTTTTTTTTTTAAGTTTTCTGTTGTTAAAAGCATTTAAATGCCTCGTGAACTTTACAAGTAGTGGTCTTAAAGATGCATAAATAAAACCTGTTATTGATTCACTGCTATAGAGGTAGTGAGCAGAAAATCTTGAAAATAACTAAAAGCCATCTCCTCTCCTTCTCTTGCCATATGCATACACAGTTTTTGTTTTGTGTTTTACCAGAACTCCGTACATGAATTTTAAAACCCAGAGAAATAGACGTGCTTGCAGCTCTTCGTGTCTGTTTGGGCATGCTTTGAAACCCTTCAGCTGGGGGAAGAAGTGGTGCTTGCTTGGGATCAGGAGCTCCTACAGCTTGTTGATGCAAACTCAGCAATATCTGGTTCTGTTTGGCCATTGAGGTGATATTTCTGATATTTCTGGCATTGGGTTTGGAGGAAGGATGCTTGAAAAACAGAGTAGTTGAAGCTCATCGCATATAGCTCGTGCATCCGTCCCCAGTGCTTCACCTTACCCCATTTTCTTGTGGCTAAAGGCACGGCCGGGCATAAACTGAATTATTTCTGTAGGTTATGGCGCACAGGAATATTGTTATTCTAAAGACAAGAATAATACAACTTGTCCTGATCTCTGGGCATGCTCAGCTCCCAATAGTTGGGAGGAAAACTGAGAGGTGGCAATGCTCAACGTCACGGCAAGGCAGACGGCTTCTGAGCAGCCCAACTCCTGCTGGAGGAGCCCGACTTCCTAGCTATGAAGTTGCGAAGCCAGACACCAGATCCTCGGGCCGTTCGCGGATTTACTCAGTCTACAACGCCACCGAAATCACCCAGCCTGTGCTGTGTCAGAGCAGAGAACCAGGCGGCCGGTTGTTTTTTCTCCTTCCTTTCCTATTTGTTGTGTTTGTGCTATTCGGCATCGTAGCGGTTGGGCGCTCCACAACCTTAAATGAGTTCCTCCGAAATTATTGTGAAGGGCAACAGTCACTGCTGTTTTAAGGGCCGCTGAATGAATGAGGGATTAAATTTTCAGTCTTCTGAGAGGGCAAGCTGGTGCCTTCACAACTACACAGTAAATATTTTGAACAGTTCCTGGTTCAGCTGCTGGGCTGTAGAAGGGGGACGTTGAGGGGCTGCACCTGAGCTGGCTGAATCTCCAGGTTCCCCTGGGAGACCAGCGATAAATGCAAGTCCGCCGCGAGTAATGGCTAACACCGGGCACTGGAGATCTGGGTTCACCTATTTCCAGGTCTTACAACTTACTGATGACATTAAAGAAAGGATCCTGCTCTTGATAGGGATTACGAAACCCTCTGGTACTACACATTTTGTTTCTTAGGTTTTTATTAAAGCGTATTTAGGTGCTAGAATGTTTTCGTACAATTTTTCGGTTGCTTTTGGGTGCTGCTGTGCTTCTCCCTCCTCCCTGCTTCTGTTCGTTTTTGACCTTTAAGCGTGTGTGTTCAGCTTCGGTTCTGCCCCTGCTGTTTCAGAGCCGCTTCCTTGCCCTGTCTGGAGCCTGCCCTGAGGATTTTCTGCAGCATTTTACAGAGGCTGGGGAAAATGACCGGCAGCAAAGTAAGAAATCCTGCTCGATTGTGAAAACAAGCCTTTTTCCTTCCACCTTACAGCACCGAGCATCACATGACGGCCTTTCCAAGGGTTCCTCCTGCATCTCAGCTGCTCGTGTTGCCGTAGCTTCATTGATAAAATTGCCCGCTTCGAGGCTCTCGGATTTTGCTGCAGCTGGCAAAGAGCTGCGAGTTCTTTGGAAGGCCCTTCGCGGCCAAGGGTTTTCTCACATGTAGGTGTTTGCTTTAGTGGTTTTTGGGGTCTCGTGCTGGAGAATTTCAGGGTCTGCTCATCCACGGTGCCTTTTCCTTTCTTCCCCAACCCCGCGTTTTTAAATCAAGTCCACGTGCGTCTGCGTGGGTTATATAAAAGGATATAGGTATCTATAGGATATACAGGGATAAAAGGATACGTGAAAGGACTCGCACAAAAGGGCTCTCTCTCAAAGGGACTGACTGACTGAATCTTGCAAATTAATAACTGAAGAAATGTATTAAAGCAAAGATACTGCCTCAAGAGTGTTTTTTAATTTATTGTGACGATTAGCTTGCATAATTTATCAGAATATTTCCTAATGTGCCGGTAAATGGACTGTTGGGAACGTTTGTTAAAAATGATTGTCTTAGTAACCAGGCACCTCAGTACGGCGTTTTTCTGCTGGTGTAAAACCTTGGCTTTCTGGAGCTCGTACTCGTGTGGTTTGGAGTCTGAGTTTGGTGCACCGAGCTCCGGGTGCTCAGGACAAATCTGTGCCATGGCGGTGCCACGAGGAGCTGCCCTGCTGCTGCCCGGCACCTCGGCTCCGCTCCTGCCACCGTCAGGGCTCGGGAGGGCGGCCGCCGCTTCTCTGGTCGCGGTTTTCCAAATGTTTCTCCCTTCGGATGCTGAAGAATCGGACCTGGGAAGGGTGCCTTTCGCCAAAACAAACCCTAGCGTTTATTTTAACCGGTTTCCGCGCGCCCCAGCAAGGCTCTCCTCATTCAAACAGGCGGGCCGTTGTGGAAGCATTTGGGGTCTTTAGCGAGGAGGACGAGCCCCGTGGTGCTCCCGATGCCATGGGCGAGCAGCCCAGGTACGTGGGAGACGAAGGTGACTCCCTTGGAGGTGTAACGCTGGCTGTTGGGACGTTTGGGGACATATCTGATTTCTGTGGACAGCATTTAAGAAGGTAGCTGTGTATACAGCCCGTTGTTAGCCAGACTGGGGCCTGGGAGAGTCCCAGTGCCTTTATGATCAGTTTCCAGTTCTACCACTGGTTTCTGGTTGGCTTTAGGCAAATTATTTTTCCTTTCTATGTCTGTTTCTCTGTACAGAAACTTCTTAAATCCTGAGATCTTCAGGATGAATTTAATACGAGGAATTGGCTGTGGGAGCTGCAAAGCACGGCCAGTCATCGTAAGAATGGAAGTGCCTTGCTATCAAAGCTATGAAAATGGCCATTTGGGTCTGATTTAAGGGATTAAATAAGCATTCCATTCCCATCCCTTCAGTTTGCATCCTAATTTTGTTCATTCTCTTTATGTAGGATAAATTATTGGGAAAACAAACAAAGTCAGGACAGGCAGGAACTTCCCAAGAGAAGAGGAGTCCGGGTCACTGTTACGTAGTGATACCGAGGAATTAACAGCTCTACAAGTAAATACCAAACCATAAAACAAAAGGAATGAGAACAAAGAGCACGAAGGGAACTTATAGCCGGGTTTATTGGTACAACATCAGAGGGTCTCGCAATTTATCAATGGACAGAACCTTTACAAACCCTTCCGAGGCAGAGGAATCTTTACAGTAGGCCTCTGAGAATCAGAGAGTTGGGTTGTTTTGGCCAAGATGTGATGCCACCAAGGACGCCTCGGGATTTGCCCTGTAGGGGAGAGAATTTGCTAAGTCAGATAGTGAGACTTGCAGAGAAAAGACCGCCTAATTTGTCGTCTGCAGTGTGGCTTACGGGGAGCACACCGTGATATGCAGTTGGCTGCTGGATTTGAGTTTTGCTTGGTTTTGTGTGTGTGCGTGTTTTATTTTTTTATTTCACGTGGCCACTTGGCTGAATACCTGGTTGCTTCCAGTTGCCGGTTGTGTAAGCGGGCGTGCAAATCAGGCATTCATTTGTGCCTTCATTTTTTTTCCCCCTTTTTATGCTCTTGTGTCCCTGAGCTACTTTGGTTTCTAAATTCAGGCCTTACATATTTATCTGTGCCATTCAATTAGACCACATCCCCAACGCTGCTATACAGTTTCACAGTATGTGGGAAATTTGGTAATTAAATGCATGCAAATGCTGCAGGAATAGAATAAATTAATTTTTCCTTAATATCATCAAGCTATTTTGTGATGTTTCTAGAGATAGTGCAACCAAGATACTGCCATTTATTTCTTTCTCCTTGCCATATTTTTCAAGTCTGTGGCTATTATTCTAGAAATACCTGGTCGAGTTTGTACGAAAAGAGTCCCAGCCCCAGCTATGCTGGGTAGTTACATAATGAGGAAGATCTATACTTAATTTTTTTGGATCTGCAAATAAAACCTGAGCTGGAAACAATGCTTGATTAAGCTGTACGAGTGTGGGGCAGCTTTAGATTTGCATGAAGTCAGAGCAAATGTGCGAATGGCGCTGTCATGGGTAGAGGAATGAGCTGTAGTCACTTGGAGGGATGCTTTGCCCCAGTAGCTCTAGGTTCTGGAAATCCCCTAGGTACTTTATTTAAAGGTTGAGTGGGATCTCCAGGTATTTTTAAACCCAGCATACGAACAGGAGAGTTTCTATGCAGGAATTCCGCTGATCTTCAGAGCAAGCTGTGATGCTCCGTTCCGGATTGTGCCCAAAGTGAAGGACCACGGAGGCCGTTGGTGGCCAATTTCATGCCGAAATAGCTGAATTGTAAAGCTCAGGGCTATCGCACAGGTTTCAGGGGATTTCTAAACCATGGTAACGTCAGGTAGGGCAGGAAGGAGCGCTCCTGTCCCGGGAGCTCGGCGTGTTCTGCGCCTGTTGGCAAACCCTAAAATTCAACAAACCCAGCCCCAAGTTGTTCCTCTTTGGCATTAGAAGCCAGGGTGCCGGGAGGAGCGCTCTGCTAAATGCCTCCACAGGTACCCGGCCCCTTTTAGATGTGGCTGAGCACCTCATCCTGACCCCGGGACCAGAGCTGGCTTGGAAATTTTCCCTAATAATCAGTTTGCTAGAGAGCAATGCCTAGTAAATACACATGCATATTATTTTTTCCAGGAATATACTGTTTTTAACGAAAGATTATTTTCAGAAAAGCTTCCGTGCTCTAGTTCGTGGTCAGGAGGCTCCCCAGCCAGGATGGGTTTGGGTGCCGTGGTTGGAGATGGGTTTGGGTGCCATGGTTGGAGGTGGGTGCTGGGTGCCGTGGTTGGAGATCGCTGTTGTTGGATGCTTGTGCAGGGGCCAAAATGCGCAGTGCTGGCCTCTCTCCGCAGGGACCCGAAGGCCTGGTTGTTTTTAGGTCCTCGGAGAAATGTGCTGGTCCGCCTGTTTTTCCCGTGACTGACTCTTTGTTCTGCCTGTGCTGTTTGCTCCCCTGCAGAGCTGACCTGTCCGGGCTGCAACATCACTAAAGAAGCTGCTGCAGGATGAAAAGATGGCAGCACGGCTGCTCGCACCACCAGGTCCCGATAGTTTTAAACCTTTCACTCCGGAGTCTCTGGCTAACATTGAGAAACGCATTGCAGAAGAAAAAAAGAAGAAGCGTCCAAAGCAAGACAGCAGCCACCGGGATGACGATGAAGACAGCAAACCAAAACCAAACAGTGACCTTGAGGCAGGGAAGAATTTGCCTTTCATCTACGGGGACATCCCTAAAGGCCTGGTTGCTGTACCACTGGAGGACTTTGACCCTTATTATATGACCCAGAAAGTGAGTCTGCAAGGAAGAAGTCACTAAACCACCTTTTGCTTGGGAGGTTGCAGGTTTGGGTATGGTTTATATAGAAGACAAAGAACGGAGTCTTTGGATGGGGCGTTGTTGTTGTGTATTTTCTTGAAGTTTTATGGTATTTCCCTTGTGCTTCATGCACCTTTGGAACAATTATCCAGCTAAGTTAGAGGTGATGCGATCAGTCTTTAAAGCACCTGCTTGGATAGAGACAGCAGAACAAGGTCTGGAAACTAAAAATAGCAAAGTTGTGCTAATGTGCCAATTTTAACCATGAGGGCCATAAGAAGAATTTAACTGAGGGGTAACGGTAACGGTTTTAAGTGTATATTTCACTACTTGCATGGAATTCGTTTTGAAGTTGATCAGAAGGAAACTGTGGTATTTAGAATTGTGACCAAAAAAAAAGAAGTGGGAAATTATTTCAGTTGCTTTCATCCTCAGAATTTTTTATTTAAAAAAAAACCTGTATGTGAAATTAAGGTGATGTGGCTGGAGACATTTATTGGTGCTGAAAAGTGTTAAGAAATGAAGTGGTATCTTGAGGGAAGTGGTGAGTAAGCAAACTGCTGGATATGGAGGGGGGAATCTACTGGGGAAGTAAGGAAGAGCGTGATCACGAATTTTCTTTGAAGGCTAGACACTTAAAAACCGAGGCTCTTTTCTGCTGTTTAATTTCATTGCTTTCTTTGATAGAAAAGTAATTTGAATAAGCTGAGATAATTACCAGAAAGATATATCTGGGGCGTAGCTGTGTTTGAGAAGCTCGAGCTTTGTATATGCGATGACAGTGTATGTGACAACTTTGATGTGACCATCAAAACTTGGATAAAATGGCTGTCAGGTAAAATCAGTAAGTTGTCGGGTAACAGAATGTGTCAGGATTTGTGCCGGGGCAGACATTTCTTGCCATGTTCAAAAGTGATTCCGGGACTTGCAGGGCGTGAAGTCAACTGATGCTAAAGTTAAGGAAAACTGAGAATTGTTCTCGGCATTCCCACTAGTGAATTTAATGCTTATTTACTTCGGCAGCGGTGCTGGGAGTAAAGGTGGCGACTCAGAGCAGGGCTTCGGAATACGGTGTGTGCTGAAAACCAGCCAGCTCGGTGCTTAGGTGGCTGTTTTACTGAAGGAAGTTGTATTGACAACTGCTGTTGTTGGTAAGAAAGAAGCTTATGTTATCCCTCAGAAATATTTTCTCTTTATTAAGCAAATATTTTCTCTTTATTAAACAAATCTGTTGTTGCCTGGTTTTGGTGTGGGCAGGCTGTGAGACAGAGGCACGGAGCGTAAAAGCAGTTCCCAGGATCGCTCTGGCTTTGGCTTGGCCACTTGCACCCGACCAAAGTTGGCGTTAGGAAAAGTCGCTGCAAATCCAAAGAGGATGTTTTGCACCTTGTTCGTGTAGGAAAACAGACTGTGTTGGAGGATCAGGCCATGTTCTAGCTAAATAGCCAAGCAGTGCTGGAAGGGCAGCAGGTCCCCATGTTGCGGGGCAGACTTCTTGCTTGTTTCACCAGGAGACAAGGGCGAACGCCGGTAGCCCTCACCCTTTATCAGTCTTCAGATTTGCCTCCAAACACAATGCTGTTGAGAAATCTTCCCTTTTGAGAAAAAATAAGCCCCGTTGCCAGCTTTGAAGACATCTGGCCGTGTCTCCGGAAGAGAGCTGTACGTTCCTGCACGTCACCACTTGCGAGGTTTCTGCTCATGCGGTCCGTGAGCTCTCGGCAGAGCCGGGGCAGCCTCAGCTGGAGGGGAAGGTTCTGGAGGCTGGAGGCAAGCTTGCGCAGCCCTGCCAGCCTCGTACTTGCTGTTCTGCAAAAAAGAGCCTTGCTCGCCCCATAAACACCAGATTAACATTTTTCTTTTGCATCCACTTTGGTATGGCAAGAGCTGAGGTGTGTGCTTCTTCCACTAGTCGGTGACTTCCCACAAAGAGTTTTTTTAAGGCCATTAAAAAAAGCCCCTTCTCTGAATCATCAGGAATTGCAAATCTGCTTGAATCATGGGAAGTTTTCCAAGATTTTTTTTTTTCCCCCATCTAGCATTTGCCAGAAGGCTTTGCATCATAGGTCTTTTCTTTTAAAGCTAGATGTACAGCATGCATAGGAACAAATCAGCTGGTTGCTTTTCCTTGCAGTAGGACACGGTGATCTTGGTTTGTCTAAGGAAATTGAAACTGCATTTTAACTGAGAAGCTGAACTTTCCAGTGGCCTGTTAACTGATATTTAGAGGAGAAAAGGAGTGACCTAGAAACAGGACTGTGGTCAGGGAGTCAAAACTCTGGGGTTCAGAGCCCAGCTCTGCGAGCCAGTCTGTTTTATCCGAGCTGCTTCATTTTGCTCTGCTCAGTTTATGTAGCTCAGGTAGCTCCTCTTTGTCTTTATATAACTACGAGAGAGAAATTTTTCCATGGTTCTTTGCTTTGCAAGTAAAAATCGCCTTGCCATTCCTGATCTGGAGTACATGATAGAAGCATTGCTTGCCTGTGATATCTGATGCAGTCACCTGAAACATTTCAATTAAAAACCAAATCCTCGCACGTGGACTTCCTTGTTGACATGTACAAACGGAATTCAGAGGACACACCTGGGTGAGCATCCTCAGCGAGGAAAGCAAACCTCAAAGTCTAGGCAGGCGGCGAGTCAGAATTTGTAAGCGTTATTTTCCTGTTGTCCAGTCAGATCAAACTCTTTCCGCCCTAGAAAGTTGCTTATCACTTAATTGCATCATTTTGCTCGTGCTCTTGAGACCCGGTGCTGGATTTGTCTGAGCCTGTGGCAGGTGCTGAGCAGAAACGGGCAGATTCTCCACGTGAATGTGTGCCACAGAGCTGAACATCCTCCAGTGTCTGCTTATGCAAGAGGTAAGGATCATCATCCTCTTCAATTTCCACAGGCTTATTAATAGTTCAATTTTTTTTAAATGTTTTCCCATTTTTTAAGCCTCTCTTTCCTTCTCTTCCAATTATGGCTTGGGGTGTCAGTCCTACTAAACAGCTCCTTGCCCTGTTCCTACCCATCGAATGTGACTTGCCAGGCTGTGGCCGCTTTCCTCAAGTAACTGCCATCCATTTCCTTGATCTGAACCTTTCGTGCTCGCTGCAGAACAAGGTGAAGGTTCAAATGCTCCTGTGATTGCTCCATTTAGGAGGCAGGAGAAGCTCCATGCTTTTTCTGGGAGCGGAGACCACACGTAAGCTTAGGTGGGTTGTTTCCGGTGGAGAAATCAGCCCCAAGTTTGTAGAAAAGTCTGCGCCTTGCTGGACATCAGAGGCCGGAGTGGGACTGTCTGAGGTCACCTATAGCTTGCAGATGGGCACCTGAGGATCTTGCTCATGTGTATGTGCCAATAGAGTGACTTGCAACTTCGTCAAGTCACATGCGTCGTTTGGAAACGGGCCCTCCAGCCTGGAATGTCACCTTGAGGGTGTGGAACTGGGAAAATTACAGGGATGGGAAACGTGGGAGAGGCGTGCTTGTCTCTGGCGTGTGCTTCAAGGAGCCTTCGCTCGGGACTCCTCTATGGCAAGGTTACGGCCCTGTGAGGCCGGGAGGCTGGCACTGAGCTCCACGCACGTTTCAGTGAGGAAAGATGAGGAAGAAGCAAAAGACTGGGGCCGTCTCATAAGTCAGCCTTTTATTTCCAAAAGCAAAAGCCTTTTCCAGGACTTAGTGTTTAATGGTGGGTTTTCTTCCACTCCATCTCTCCAGCAGGCTCAAAAGGAACAGGCAAAGGAAGGGGAGCACCTCGTGGGATCAGGGAATGGCTCCGGTTGGAAGAGACCTTAAAGACCATCCAGGTCCAACCCGCTGCCATGGGTACTGAGGCCACCCACCAGGGCCTTGTCCAACCTGGCTTTTTTCTATTTTGGAGTTCAGCCAAGAGATTAAAGCCAGAGCAGAATGTGGCAGATACTTTTTTCCCTCTGTGAGCTTTTCGGTGGCAAAAAATAGTTTATTAACGACGGGTAGTTTATCCTCCTTTTTGGAAGGTGGGGGTAGAAAAATGTTTTCTGTATTAGAAAGTACACTTTTTGAGCTGAAAGAGATGTGCAAAATATTTTGTGTTGGCATATTAAATTCTGTGTATGCTTCTTCAGCTTACAGGGTGCCAGAATCCCCTGTAAATTCCTCTTGAAATTAGCTGTGTTCCAGCAGTGTGCTCGGGGTGTCAGCAGAACGTCTCTGCTCTCTTTTGCTTAGCACTGGCAGTAAGGCAGTCATCATGTTACCACCGTAGGAATGTGCTTCCATATGTTCATGTGCTGTTCATAAAGCTGTTTTCTTCTTAAATCTTCTGCCCACTCCTCCTCACTTTTCAGCCATTACAGAAATGCTTAATGTAAAACCTGCATGAAGCCAGATTAGTTTAAATCTCCATATAACTGGAATTCTCTTTGCCCTCCCTTGATCAATTCTGGCGTGCTCTCCAGCATAGCTTCTTTCATGCGCTGTTTTGCAAGTTGATTTAGAAAAAAATCTTGGCTTATCTTTTGCAATATTACTTCTTTGATATGAGAAGTATTCAAAGGGTTTTTAAAGCACAGATTCCCAGACAACGTTAAGAAAACTTAAGTGGACGGAGCCTCTTCATGCCTCTGAAACAACAAACTGAGACTTTGAAAGTTCAGCCAAGCTTCATCTCTTACAAGACTGCAGAATGCCTTTTTCCAGGTATTGCCTTTCTCTGAGTTTTAAGCTTTGCCTCAGCAGATCTTAAAAGGGCTTAAGGATGTTCTTGGACCCGAACCAGCAAGCATTTTAAGAGCATGCAGCCATTTTGAAATTGAGTTTTAATATGTCAGCGGCAGAAAGAAGAATGAAGATTTTAAATTGCCAAACGCTTTTTGGCTTTTGTGCCCTTCTTTCTATTAAGAAGGCCAAGCGGAGATTTACGCAGGATTTTATAAGGTACACTGGGGAACTGTAGCAGTGGGTCTTGGAACCGCGATAATCAGTGAGCAGACTGGAATGCACGGCGTTTGTTTTACTGAAAGGCCCGGTTCTGACAGGCTTTACAGAAAGCAGCAAGTTCCACAAGCAAGAAGAGAAAGCTGGGAAGAGTGTGGAAGGGGAAACAAAGAATTGCTGTAAGCGAGGTCAGGTAATAGCTGATGGTCCGAGCTGGCGAGCAGAATGAAGCATTCACGTGTCGTAGGCTGTTGCCCTCATGGTCGGACCAAGCAGCTTGTGTTACCACCAGGGAGTGCCAAATTTTGGGCTCCATCCTTGGGGAATGGCTTTCGAAAATGGCTGTTTCCACACAACCACGGCAGCGTGCCAAGGCTCGCGGCGCTTGCCCCTCGGTGTGGAGTGGTTTACATCCGCCGCTCTGCAAGCCTGGCTTGCTCTTCTAGCACGGGTCTGAAGTCTTTGGGTTGGCTTACGTCTGCGGTGCAACGTGCGTCTGTGTCTGCAGGCAAGGAGAGGTTTCACTTCTGCCTTGCTGAGCTGAGTCCGGGCAAGTTGGAGCACTCCCGCACTGCGATTTCCCTGGGAATGGACTTTAGCCACCTCCCAAAGGAGGATTTCTGCCTTTATCCGGCTCACCTAATGCTCGTGTAATTTTCAGCACAACCACACTGGAGATTTCATTGCTTGAAGGACATCAGAGCGCTGAGAGCTGTGCTGGGCCAGGGCCTCAAGCCTGTGAATGCCCCGGTCGCAGAAACCCCTTCTACAGCCTTTGTGGGCGTGAGAGGAGGTTTAAGAAGGAATGGGAGGGGAATCTTGAAAGTTTGTTGTGCTGGGGTCTTAAAGCCAGCAGCCCGTGAGCACTCTGTAATGGGCAACTATGGAAAACTTACGGCCTTTTTTAATATTCCTGCACGTCAAGGTAATCTGTTCATTAATTCTTGATGCTGCAATTTAAGAGCTCTCCAAGGCTGCCTTTAAAGTGCTCTTTGTTGGGAGATGCATTAGTGGTCATGCTAACTAACATTTCTCACTCAGCTCTGAACCGCAATCTGATTTTGATTTCCTTTTTCAAATAATTTACTGCTCACCGGTCTAATTTAGCCAAACGAGCGAAGACGCCTTGTTTCGCTTGCTAGGAGGGAAATGACAAATTTCCGAAGAGCGAAGCCTCCCGGGGAAGCACAGCGGCTGCGTTGGCAGAAAGCCCTGGTGGATTCCCCCGTGTTGGACTCTCGGGGCTGTGCCAGGCGGTGGGCTGCTGCCGGGGAGGCAGCTTGCAGCGAGCTCGCTCCGCTCGGCGCCCCCGCGCCCGGCCGCCCGTAATCCCCCATCTCATCCACCCCACCGCATCCCGCAGAGAAACGGGGAAAATGGTGCCGGGAGGGAAAAAGACTTGAGCTTTTCGGTGCACACAAATGACTTTTTTTTTTTTTTTTTTCCCCTTCAAGTCGAGTGGTGGGTGCGAGGAGCGTGCCGGGATCGAGCGACCGGGGTTCTAATTTTGCATTTCCAGATGGCTGCGTGTGATTCTCCCCGTGCTTTGGGAGCCGCACGCTCAGCTCGTGGGGAGAGAAAGCAGCGGGTCTGTATTTTAAGGGTGGTGGAGAGCCGAGATCTGTCCTGCCACATGTTGACGTGATTCATGCCACGGGCTCCGCGTACAGGAGTGAACCTCAACTCGCTAATTAAAGGCAAGGAGAGCGCATGACTGTGACTGGAGTTTGGGCACCATGAGGGAATATGTTCCCAAGTGCCAGCGAGTGGGAACGCTGGATACGACGGCTAGCTGGCTTCTCGGGTCTGCTGGGGTGGGCCTCAGCCGTTGCCTGTCCTTCTGCTTACCTGTCGATCTCTTTTTGCAGGTGGGGTGTCCCCTAAAACCGGGGTCCTGACGTAGCGGCTAGCAAGGCGTGGGACGGAGGCACAAAGCAGCCCCAGCGCCGTGCTGTGAGGACGGTGGTGTGCACGGGGTTGGAAGCTGGGTTCAGCTGCTGCTCCTGCCCCTCAGTTTGTGATCTGTAAAGTTCTTGGGCCTCGGTTCTTGCCTCTCAGACAGGGCGAGCGCTGCTTCTGCGCCGTGTGATAGAAACGCGCGCTCTCGCTTGGGAGATTTTGCCTGGGCTCTGTTGTGGCTAGTAAAACGGGTGCTTTGCAGTAGGATTGTTCGTGGGGTACTGGTACGTATGTTTTTCCCTAGTGGGAACTTCATAAAGGAGAATATCATTTAAAAAAGCAGAAAATTGATTTTATTTATTTATTTTTTACCATGGAAGTTGTTGGGCTCTTCTTTATACTGTTCACGCTTTGATTTTCATGCATTAACTCTCTTTCTCTTTCTTTCTTTTTCTCTTTCTTTCTTTCTCTACAGACCTTTGTAGTACTAAACAGAGGGAAAACACTCTTCCGATTTAGTGCCACACCTGCCTTGTACATTTTAAGTCCTTTTAATCTGTTTAGAAGAATAGCTATTAAAATTTTGATACATTCATATCCTTTTTACTGCTGAGTTCTTTTTGTCTTTGTTGGTTGAAAAATCTCTTACCTGTTGTCCTGTCGCTCAAATCAAACTTTATTTATGAATTACAGTTCTGTGCCGGGTGAAGCTGGATTTGTGTTGAATGAAAAAGCATGGCCGTTTAGACATATCCAATCGAGTAAATGTTGAATTTATATTCCTTGCTAACCTGTACCCATCCGTGTCCATTTGTCCATCAATACGCAGACATTGATGAGTGTTGGAACAGACGGGGATTAGGTTATACTTCGCATTAAGAGTTGAGCTTTAACTAGCTGCTAGAGATGTTAAATAGCATTAGTAGCCGGAGAATGAGCCAAAGATACCTTCTATGTAATTAGATGCTGACTAATTTCCTGCTCTTCTGGCATCTCTCAAACTTCCATCTAACAGCAAGGCTCTTCCAAAATGTTCCACTGCTGGGTTTCAGACCGCTCTGACAGCTTCTGAACCATCACCTGCACGTGGTATTAAGAGAGGAGGAAAAAAGCAGTGAGTTGGACGAGCTGCTTGGCCCTGTTTGTGACCCCAAAACAGATCTTATGGAAGCATGTTCATTTGTTGTTTTAGGGACTTCTCAGTACTAACTTCTTGAACCACAAGATGTAAGAGCTTTTCCATCTTCTAATGCTTCAAACTCAATTGGGTGCTGAGGCTGGGAGTGTGTTTTTTGGCTGGCATTGCCTCCCGTGGATTTCCCTCTCCTCTGGATGTGCTGGGATGCGGCTGCGAGGTGCGGATCTGTGACGCTGGGACAGATTCTGGCAGGGGATCTGGGGCCTTGTTCTAAGAGCCATTTGAGTCTGCTTAAATCATTTCCTGAAGTCAAACAGCTTTGGATCTGACCCTGAACTTCACCATTCTGCTAATAATTCAGCAGTTAAAATCCAATCGAACTTCCAATTCCAAAACTGGGCTGGCCCCAGGGTGCTCCTTAGGAGGCACCTTGCACCTGCAAACGTGTCCCGAACACACAGAGGGAGCAGGGAGTTTAGGAGAAGGTGCTTCTTGGTCAACATGCTGACCACACGTGAGAAATCTCAGCTCGGGTGTACAAAATTGTGCTGATGAATGGTATCAGTGGACGTTGAGAAGATGATAAGCCAGTTTGCCCAAGCTTTGGGCTTTTTTTGCCTTTTTTTTTTTTTTTTTTTTTTTTCCTTTAAGACAAAAAACAAAACAAACAAAAAAATATGTTTGAAATTTTTATCATTTTTGCTCCTGCAAATGACCGAATGTGCAACAGTGAGAAGTGAACTGGGAGACTAAAGCAGCTGGCAGGTGGTACAAGGTATGTAAACCTGCCTCTTCCAGCAGGGAATCAGAAACAGTAAATAAAATCCCAGAAGTACAAATTGATCCATGCGGTATGCACGGAAAGTACATGTTTCCTTTCCAGTACACCTTTTAAAGATTTGTAAGATTTTCTCCAAACTAAACCCTAGGTGTCCATGGGTTGCAGTGCTGCTTCCCTGTTGGATGTGTTAGCAGAGCACGCATTTTGATGATACTGCGTAGATGGAGCTGTTTGGGAAGGCATTTTTATTAAGCCATGTGATTTTTTTAAAATTGCTAACGCATACTAAAAAATAGAAAGTAAAGCGAATGGTGATGTAAAAATACTATTTGTATAGAGTCGCCCCGGTTCTTATCTCCCATGGCTGCAGGAAGCATCTTGGCTCTTATGTACAGCCCACCGAGAATAGACTGGGAGTTGTTGAGTGCTGGTGTGGTGCAGGGTCTGTAGGGAGCTGTAAGCTGATGTGAAGAGCCACGCTAGTGTGCCTTTGATCCTTGACTTTGTTCTACAGTATTTAGCATGATCATTATGTGCACTATTTTGACCAACTGTGTATTCATGACTTTTAGCAACCCGCCAGAATGGTCGAAGAATGTGGAGTAAGTAATAACTTCTTCTGTTTTTAAGAATTGTGCGGAATGTTGCTTTTTCAGAAATCTGCTCTTACTCATATTTAAGCTAGCATGAATTCAAGTCTTTTACATCCGCTTTGTTTAGACAAAAGTGCTTGCAATTCATCTGTTTTCATGACCAGCTTTACATTTCTACAACCTTCTCAGTGCGGCTCTCTTTATTCCTTTTAACAGGTATACATTCACTGGTATTTATACATTTGAATCACTTGTGAAAATTATTGCAAGAGGTTTCTGTATAGATGGCTTTACTTTCCTACGTGATCCATGGAACTGGCTAGATTTCAGTGTGATCATGATGGCGTAAGTTGCATTTTCAGATTATTTCAGGTATTTGTGGCATACGGGAGGGGATGAGACCGTAGGAAGAGGGTGGGTGTGCAAGGAAAAAATAAACCAAGGAAAGCTTAAGTGAATCCCCAGAAGATTCCTCTGATTTTTCAATAGAAAGCCTGACACAGAGGCAGATCTAAAACACGACTCTGTGGATTTAGCAGCAATGCTGCTGCAAAAAAAACCCGCAATTTTCTAAAACCCGCCTTTGTTAAGAAAAGATTTTATTAATAGTGTCTAACATTGTAGATCAGCTCATGTGCCAGAGCAGCAGCTGAATCCGTTGAGCATAGGATTAGGAGCCGACCATCTCTAAATTCCAGTCTCTACCACCCCTTCCCTCTGTGGGCTTACATGTTAAAATTTCTTGGGCTGCAACCTGCAGGTTGAACAATTTCTAAGCAGTGTCAGAGAAGGAGACACTTTATTTTGCTTCCTCGTTCTTTTCTCTTGTGCTGGATCAGCTTACGTTGGGCTGAGAACGAGGAGTCCCCGTGGATGCCTGAGCTCCCAGCTGAACCTGGAGATGTGCACCAGACCTCTGGTGGCAGGGCTTGGTCCTTAGTGCCCTGCCTTGCTCCTCTATCAGTCGTAGTACTGCTGCTGAGAACCAGGTGTATGGCACCGGCAATCGCAGTGGCTGGTGGAAGACCTTTTTTTCCCTTCCATATGCTTTGAAATATTATACGTGTGCACGTTTGGGCTCCCACAGTCAGTGATGGCCAATGAAGACTCAAAGACCGTGGAGGAAGGCTCAGGAGCTCGGTTTTCAAGGGTTCCGAGCACTTGAATTTGATTAGAGTAAAATACTTTAATCATACATAATGCCACGGCCCTGCTTCGGCTGCGTTCTGCAGCCTAGGTTGGTGATTTTCCTGAGTGTTTGCCCTTTGAGTTGTGCATTTCAGTTACAAGCAAAGAGTTGGACGTTGGATGCAAAAGGCAAAGAACCCACAACTCACTGACGTCGTTTCCCTTTTGGATCTGCTGAGCCCAGAGTAAATGTTCCTTTGTGGGGCCGGCTCCCAGCTCTTTCCACATAGGTTGAATTTGCTGTGAATTGGTTACTTCCTTTCTGAAGCAATTAACAGCATGCAATTAACAGCAAGTAACAGCATGCTGGCTTTAAAAGGCCCACCGCATCGATACGAAATAAATCTGCTAAAACTTGAGCTGACCTAACTGTATAATCCCTTTATTTCCACTGAGGTCGCTTTGCTGCAGGAGAGTTTGGCCCTGGAAGCATCAAATCAAATTCTTTTTTTGTGCCAAGGGCTAGAGCAAACCCGTGTAGTTTAAATCCCGATAATAGAGTCCAAGTTTTTTGGAAACTCTTGTGGTGGCCTTCCTGCACCAGGAGGAATTTGGAATGTCACGCACTGCTTTACGTTTTCGTACCCTGCTTCTTGCCAGACAGCACAGAGGAAATATTCTCTTCTAAGTTGTGATGAATCAAACTCTGTTAACCTTGCACTAAGCCTCTTACCCTCTGTGTATCTCAGGTTTATCCCTCCGTAAAACGGGGATAATCAGAGCTACCTGTGGCTCACAAACAGGTGGTAAAGCGTAACGGATTAAAATGGAGGCTGCTAAGCAAAGCGAAGGGTGGCGATGCTTTATTAAAAACATGAAGGAAAGTGAAGCGAATATACCTGAAACCATTGAACGGAGGTGATGTCACCAGGACTCTGGGCATGTTGGACAGTTTTACGTTTACCTTCTTCTGTAGAGTTAGCCTTAAATGTTCATGCCCTGCATAGGCAAGAATGCAAGTGTCTAACCATGTACCTGGACAAGTGCGGAGAGACTTAAACTGTGGTTTTGGCTTTGAAATTTTTCTCTCTCTCTCTCTTAAATGTGGATTCTAAAGTGTTTGTAAATTACAAACTGTTTCCTACAAAGAGACAGCTATATGAAAGGGAAGGTGACCCCAATGGTGCCATTAACTCTGGTTTAATTCTGCAGGTATATAACAGAGTTTGTAAACCTAGGCAATGTTTCAGCTCTGCGCACTTTCAGGGTTCTGAGAGCTTTGAAAACTATTTCTGTAATTCCAGGTAAGGCGGCCTCCGGTTGGTGTTAGCTGTTGGGTACAGGCCCCTGTGAGTGATGTATTGCTTTGTCTGTAGTTGTTGGTTTTTTTTGGTGTGTGTATTGTCATTGTGTTTTTTGTGTGTGACCTCCCTCATTGCAGATATGTCACAGAGTTTGTGGACCTTGGGAATGTCTCAGCATTGAGAACTTTCAGAGTTCTCCGAGCTTTGAAAACTATCTCTGTTATTCCAGGTGAGAACCATTAAGCATTAAAGGCTGGTCTTGCATTTATCTCTCTTCGATATCTCCCCCCTCGTCCTGCATTGCTTATTTCTCAGAAATGGCACTGGGAAATTTTTGATGGGCTTTGCAGTCTGTATAAACGGAATGGTTTGAAATTAAGGCTTCATTATTGGACAAGCAGTCTGCTGTTCTGTACGTCTTTATCCCTGTGTACATACGTGGCTGTCCAATCTCTGAAATGAAAGCCAGACCAAAAGTTCAGAACGAGTAAAGAATTGGGCGCTCCCTTCGTCCTCAAGCTGAACAGTTCCTCACTGAGCGAGTCATCCCATTTACAGCAGCCTTTCTAGGGTTAGTTCAGGAATAAGTTTGTGAAGCAAGCAAGCGAAACCCGAGCAAGATTAAACCTTTCTGCATGAGGCTAATCCAGGTACGGGCAGTCAGGTGGGATCTGGGGCAGGTTGTCCTACACAGAACAGCAATAAGCTTGCTGCCCCGACTGCAGCAAGGGCTGCTGTGCCTTCTGGGCTCCAACCCAGCCCGAGCGTCAGAGGGTGAGCACAGACCCTTTGTTGTAAGAGACCACGGAGGCATCATGGACTGATTTGAAGTGAGAGAGTCCTCAATCCTCATGGAGGAGGTGCTCGGGGCTTTGTAGGTTCTTGTGCAGATTTCTGGGAAGTGTCTCTCATTTTAAAGTCAAGCTTAGGACTCAGTTCTTGCGGGCACTGAAGCACCTGTAATTTCCCAGCTTTTATAGGTGCCTGAACTGTCTCACAGTAGGCACCGTAAACAATCACTTGATAAGTTTTGCTCTTCTGATTGCTGTGCGTTCTGTTTCCTAATGCATTAACTGATAAAGGTTCTTTATTTTCTCAGGATGCATTTTCATGTATCTTTGCCAGAAAATGAACTGCAGAATTGTAGGGGCCCATCATTTTTGTCCCCATTCCAGACTGCTAAACCCATCAGATGTCCATGGCTGTTGTGCATGATGCTCTTAAGTGGCACCTGCTTTTCTTGCACCGAATGAGAGAATGCTAGAATAATGTTCTTACCTTCCTTAATGTCCGGCAGTGCACATACAAAGAGCTAAAGGGATTTTGGTAATTGCTGTTAGCAGTGCACTAGATGGATCTGAAGCGTGGCTGTGATTCTGTCAGCCTGCTGCAGGTATCGACTGTCTTGCTCGAAGAAAAGCATCGATGTTCAAATAAGTTTTGTATGTGTTTTGCTTTCATAATCAGAGGAAAGTGAAGATGATGCAGCTTTAATGAGCTGGTTACTAAGTGTGCAACAGCATGCCTTGTCTTCCTATGGAAAGGAGCAGAACAGTTTTGTATCATTCCCTCCATCCTACTTGAAACCAATGGAATTTTCCTCTTCTTTCAAAAGACAACAAGGGCTGGGGGGGACCTGAGCCCTTCTTCTTAGCTCAGTGCAGCCACTTCACTAAGAGGACGATTTGCTGCACCCAGCTCAGGGGATTCCTATCTGAGCGTTGGATGTGCTGAATTAAGCCGTGGCTAGAAGTGCAAGCAGCAGAACTCCAGTTGTGTGTATGAGTTGGGTACTGGGATGGGGTTGCCCCAGTTGTGGTTCTGCAGCACGTAGGTAGAGTACAACCACGTTCCCTGCTTGCTTTTATGCCTAACGATATGAGGAATGTAAAGTATTCGTGCAATTAACCTTTTGGGCTGTTCAATATGAAATTAGGCTTATCTAGTCCAAGAGGAGAAGTGATTTTTAGAATATTCTTAGAAAATCTAAAGGGGTTCCCCTTCTGCTTCGGCGTGTGCGAAGGAATGGGAATGTTAACACTGTGCTGAGCTAATGAGAAAATAATCTGATTGTTATGACAAGTGCTAACTATGTTTTCTGCCAATAATTGGACTCGTCCTCAGTGTGTTTTTTAGACAAGATAGAAGTAGGAAATACTCCTAAAACATTATGGGACTCCAGATCAAATGTGTGCAGGTGGAGGGTCTGTGTGGCACCCCGGAACTGAAATACCAAAATAATCGCTTTCACCTTATGGCTTGACAGACCGTATTAACCCCTGGGGGTCCAAAGATAGCTTTTTATCGGCACTCACCTTGTTGGCAACTGAATTACCAGTGCCACCGGTCGCCGTGCGGTGTCAGGCCGTGCCACATCCCACGTGGTTTTGCCGTAGGTGAAGGCGATTGCTTCAGCTGGCAGTTTTGAGGCTGTTTCATCCTGGGAGAGGCCGGGGAGCTCTCCTGCTGCCGATTTATCCTCTCTGTTCAAAGCCACGATCCCTTTTTGTGCCTGTGGGGGAGCAGCACACCAACCAGAGGCACAAATGCCGGTGTGAATGGCTGCATGTGCAGAGCGGAGCGTGTCGGAGCGATGGGGATGAGCATGCAAACGAGTGCTGTGATGGTTATTTGTCTGCCAGGCCTAACAGCAAAAAGCCTGCTTTGTGTTTGAGTCGGGCTTGGGCAGTGATCTAAATGTTCTGAAGGAAACGAGATGTTTTTAAAAACTATTCCTCCCTAATAATTCCTTTTTACTGAAGTATTTTTGAATCTTTCTGTTCTGATACGGAGCAAACCTCTGGTGGTATGGAAGGGTTTCTTGTCCGAGATTTATTGCAGCGTGCTTGGGTGGCCTTGGACAGAGACATGGATCTGATCTCGCCCTGTATTCCTGGCTCTGGAGGGTTTTTCCATTTTTTCCCCTTTATTTTATTACATTTTTAATTTCCATAGTGTTCCTTTTTTTTTTTTTTTTTTTTAAATGTGAGAACTAATAGCAGAGCTTGAAATAAATTCAGGGGTTGGTTTCATGAGTATGTGCTGCTGAGTTGAATTCAGGCATCGGAGAGAATCTTTAGGTTTTAGTAAACGTAGCTCCATGAGGGAGGTAATGGCCAGTCTCATAGACATGAGAATTTGGGTATTCTCTAAACGAGCTGTCTTCAGAATTGTATTTTGACCTCATTTTACTGAATTTGTCTTGCTGAAAACATGGCTTTGCCATGGGGGGAACGGGACCCTATAAAAGCAACATCCTTTGCCCTCACGTAGGTGTAAGGTACTGTACATATTTGGATTTTCAATGCCTTTTTTGTTCTACAGGAGTGATTTCTAGTCTCGTTTTCTTCTCCGCAGGCTTGAAGACCATTGTGGGTGCCCTAATTCAGTCTGTGAAGAAGCTGTCAGATGTAATGATCTTGACAGTATTTTGTCTCAGTGTCTTTGCTCTGATCGGGTTGCAGCTGTTTATGGGCAATTTGAGGAACAAGTGTGTGATATGGCCAATTAATGTGAATGAGACGTTCCTGGATAACGGCTCTAGGGGCTTTGACTGGGAGGAATACACCAACAATATGTGTAGGTATTTCTGCAGTGATGCTCCCTAAAACCTTCTTACTTGACTTAATGCTGCCGACCGGGATTTCTGACGCGTGCTGTGCCCGGCTTTCCACAATAAAACCCTCTTGCTCGGATATTGTTCCATTTCGAGGAGCCTGACCTTGTTCAGGTGTTACTAGGCAGGTTCATCTTTTTAAAAAGTATGGGCTGTGCTCTTTTTGCTAAATAAGGATTTTGTCCAAAATGCTCTTATTTGTTCTTCCTGCTTTGATTCCAATGGAAAATGGGTTTTTAATATGGTAAAAAGGAAGTCGTTCTGCCCTTGTCAATCCCTGGGCTGAATATCACGTTTACTGGTAAATTATTTACCAGTGGGGGATCTAGAAGACTTTAGTTAAGGTTTCTATAATGCAATATTATGCTAAATCCTCTAACTCCATGCGTGTGTGCACGTAATCTTTTCTTTTTCATCTTCTTCAGCAAATTTTTACATAATTCCTGGTGCCCCTGATCCTTTGCTCTGTGGTAACAGCTCAGATGCAGGGTGAGTGTTGAGCTTTGTTAAAAGTGATGACTAATTACCATTGATGTCTGCTAATGATGACAAAACCTTTGGAATATTTCCTGTTGCTTCCTTTGTTGATTCTGGTGTTATTTCAAATGTAAAAGGCTTCACATTTCTTAATGTAATTATTAATCCATTGTTGCTGTCTGTTGCACTAATAAGATGTGAGCTGGCATTTTTCTTGTCACCCCAGGAGGCTGATCCATGTAATGATGATTTCTAGTGGCATGAGTTCCTTCTGAATCCAATCATAAAAATCAATGGAGAACTAGGGGCTGGAGGTTCAGAAATTGAAACTTTCCTTGTGCTATTGTCTCTAATTGGTTAGCCCGGTTAACGTGCCTGTGATTAATTTGCTGTATCCCTTTTACCGTATTGATGCCCTGAAATCACTTCCATCTTCTTTACAGTCAATGTCCAGAGGGCTACACATGCATGAAAGCAGGACGGAACCCTAACTATGGTTACACAAGCTTTGACACTTTCAGCTGGGCTTTTCTGGCTTTGTTTCGCCTTATGACTCAGGACTTTTGGGAAAACTTGTATCAATTAGTAAGTAACCACATTGCTTCGGTGTTCCACAACATGAGAATTTGGGGACACAGAGAACGTGACGAGCCGCATTTACTTCCTAGCGTCTGAAAGAGAAGTACAGCTGCAGAATTAGACCTTGGGTACTGAGAAGGAAAGGGATGTTACCTGCAAGCGGGTGTTGCACTTCTAAGTCCAGAAGGGATTGTAGGTCTGCAGCGTGCGCACAGCTGAGCTGTGAATTAATTCTGGAAGAAGCTGACTGCGCGCTGCAGAAGCTCAGCTCTGCTCACAGGAGGTGTTCGGGCGCTTTGGAGGGCAGAGCGTTTCCTTGTAACCTGAGAGTGGTTTGGGCCCCTTGCTGAAATGGCTTTTTTAACAGTTTTGTTTTGTTTTGGAGAAGGCTGGGCATTGAGTGTCACACTGTACTTCTGAAGCCTTTTCAGTTTGCATCCGTTGGATGTTCCCTTAAGAGAAGAAGAGGGATGTCACCTTTTGTGTTTATGGCTAATGAATGTGCAGTGTCTTAGTGCTTTGCAGTGGAAGTGCTGAGATCCTAAATACCCAGCACCGCTATATTTTCTTAGAAGCATTCGGGTCAAGAAACGTTAGATCAGCTTGCGTATCAGGTGTCACTTTAGAAATTGCTTTCCCCTTTCCTTTTCTATTCCCTCTACCATTCTCTTCTACTTCTAGACCTTACGAGCAGCAGGAAAAACCTACATGATCTTCTTCGTCTTGGTGATCTTTGTGGGATCGTTCTATCTGGTAAATCTAATTTTGGCTGTGGTAGCCATGGCTTATGAAGAGCAGAACCAGGCCACGTTGGAGGAGGCAGAGCAGAAAGAGGCAGAATTTAAGGCCATGTTAGAACAACTGAAAAAGCAGCAGGAAGAAGCACAGGTGAGTGTTTGTGATTTTTTGTTTGTTTTTTAAATGCATTTACATATTTTTAGGTTTATTTGCCTGTTATTGCAGAGCAATGATGTTTATTTTGGATAGGAGAACTGCCTTATATTAAGGAGTTTAGAAACATTCTTGGGGTTTCTAGTCAAGTGTTGGAATTCCTTTGAAGGTCAGGTAAGTATTTCTTTGTTGGTCCTTTATCAAACACTTACAAACCTAACCGAGGGACTGAGAGGGATTCTACTACTTGCAGAAGCGGACTATAAAAATGTTTACAAGTCCTGTCTGCAAGGTCCTTCCAAGGGAAAGAATAAGCATCTCAGTCCTGTCCTAAAGTCTTGTGCTTCCACGCATTAAGGCACGCTCTTTCTTAAAGCAGAATGGAGTATTGCTTAAGTTAAGTTCTGATTTATTTTCCTGTTCTCCTGCCTTCACCTTCAGGCTGCTGCTATGGTCACTTCAGCAGGGACAGTCTCTGAGGATGCGGTGGAAGATGATGGTGGGGGGAGGATGTCTCGGAGCTCCTCGGAGATTTCCAAAGTCAGTTCCAAGAGTGCCAAGGAGCGTCGAAACCGGAGGAAAAAACGGAAGGACAAAGAGCTGTCGGAAGGAGAGGAGAAGGGTGACGCTGAAAAGGTGTTCAAGTCTGAATCAGAGGATGGCATGAGGAGGAAAGCGTTCAGGCTACCTGATAACAGGATAGGAAGGAAGTTTTCCATCATGAACCAGGTAGTTTTCATTTCTTTCCTCAATGTTTATGTTTGTTTATAGTCAGGATAATCTGTTTAGATCCCGATTAACATGTCCGAGGAATCTGCTCACCCATTTAAACTTGCAGGGGATCAGGAAGACACTTTGGCCCGAGTTTACAGCCCTTACGCTTACCCTGGCATAAGTTGTTCCTGAGATGAGTGTTTCTTACCAGATAAAACTTCCTTACCACGGTGTAGCTCAGCCAGCCAAGAGCAAACGACTTCTAAGTACAGCTGACATCTAAGTGGCAATGGTTTGTTTGGATTTGGAGAGGGAGCAAAACTGCTTAAGCAGCACTTGAGGGTACTGAAGTACTTTGTTTCCATACTATTCACCCCCTTGTCTAATCTTTTCTTCTTTCTAGTCTCTTCTCAGCATCCCAGGCTCCCCTTTTCTCTCCCGGCACAATAGCAAGAGCAGCATCTTCAGCTACAAAGGGCGATTTCGTGACCCAGGCTCGGAGAACGAGTTTGCTGATGACGAGCACAGCACGGTGGAGGAGAGCGAAGGCAGGAGAGACTCCCTCTTCATCCCCATCCGTGGCCGCGACCGAAGGAGCAGCTACAGCGGCTACAGCGGCTACAGCCAAGGCAGCCGGTCCTCGCGGATTTTCCCCAACCTCCGCCGAAACGTGAAGAGGAACAGCACGGTGGATTGTAACGGCGTGGTGTCCCTCATTGGCGGCCCACCTTCCAGCATGCCTGGGGGACGCCTTCTGCCTGAGGTGAAAATAGATAAGGCAGCTACTGATGACAGCGTAAGGAGGTCAATGAGTAGCTAGCGTAGGCATGGCGGTCTGTCCTCTTCTGCTTTCCCGTATGCCGCCCTCCAAGTGAGCCAGCCACCCTGATGGAATGAGAGTTGGTTTGTCTGACCGCAGACGACGAAGTCTGCAGTGGATTTAAATCCCTGTGCTTTGATTTCTCCTTTCTTCCCTTCTTGGACTTAATGACCCACCTCCTTTCCCCTATCTTCCTGGGAAAAAAAGGGCTTGGAATTGAGTCCCAAATTAAAGGACTGATAATAACAGAGATCCTTGGTGTATGTCAGGGCAGGATCTTTATCAGACCAGAGTCTTGCACTCTGAAGTGTGTTTAGGGAAGTATCTGTTAAATTCTACCAGCTTCATTGCTATTAAGTTGTGAAGGGCTTATTTTACAAGGAAAGCTGTTAATATAATAAGGATTTATTCAAAAAAATATACACTTTTTAGTATCTGAATTTTCCTTAATTGTGACCTTTTTTAGATCAGTAGACTGAGTTGGTACTGAATAACCTTTTTAATAGATCAGCAGTTTAGGAGAGAAACAAAGCTCAAAAATAGCATATTAGGGGGGCTTATGAGAATCTGGATAAGATTGCAACCATGTGAAGACATTTCTGAAACAATTGTTTCTGAGAAAAGCCTGCTTACCATGCCTATACATTCCAAGCTATTTTTTAAAATTGTTTCAATTCTTGCAACCTAATTGACCCTAACTAGTTATGTTAAGCATTAGTTGCTCCCTTCTTTTTTCTTCCCCAATTAGCATGCTAATACCATGTTTTGCTTCAGTATTTAATTCTCTTTTTAACACAGCATGAACATAGTAGGAGCAGTGATCTGCATGATGCATGCGTAGAAGCAAAAGTATTACTCGGCAGTTCTTTTTGCTAACTATCTGTGGAGGGACTTAAGTGTGCAACAGGCAATTGACTGTCGTGGTGGGAGGGCTGCAGGGGCTGGCAGATTCCTTGGCAGAAGTACGATGTCCTCTTGTCAATGCAATCAAATGCTCAGATGCTAAACGGTATCAATTTGGGAGCCTTGTATGAAGATGGGGTGGAATTCTCACTCCGACCAGGCAGGATGCAACATGGGCTCGTTAGGAGTCATTGCCTATCTGAACTACCAGAGTATGAACTATCTTGTACTGCAGCAGCACTCATTAGAAACATTCTTTAAAGTATAACACTTAATTTGTCTCAGGTTGCAAAGCAATGGTATGAGCAGAACCAAGGGCTTGAGTTTTCTTTTAACCATTTATGTAACATAGGAAATTGGAAAGGCTAGCGGGAACAAAGAATTTTTTTTCCCTCTTGGGGATACTTGGCGTATTTCTACGCTGATAGCATGTAAAATACTGGGAAGACTAAGAGTTTGTATTAATCAATGTATGAATTTTGCAGGGTACCACTGAAATAGAAATTAAAAAGAAACCTGGTGGGTCTCTCTTGGTCTCGATGGATCAGGTGAATGTCTCCTATGGAAGAAAGGATCGAACCAACAGTGTAATGACCGGCTTGACAAATACCCTTGTTGAGGGTAGGTACGGTTTGAAGGCGTGCCTTTGGGCTTTTTCAGTATGTATGTATTGATTGCCCTCTCGTGGCTTGTTTTAGGAAGACAGAGGACCCATCCACCAGGCAGTTACAGTATGTTTTCTCACTCTGCTGTGGGGGCCCGCATGTGCTCTTGTTTTCTTGTGCTGGAGCTGTTCCTCTGGGTGGCCAGAGGTGCTCCCCAGCAGATGAGGCAGGTAGGGACACCCGTGGCTGCTCAATTTGCCCAAGAGGATGCTGAATGGTGAAGCTGAAGCTTGTGAGATGGCTGCTTGGTAGTTGGGGGGGTTAGAGCAAGAGCTGGTTTATAAAGCTGGCCTTCCTGGGAGCAGGGTGCTCAGGGCAGGGCTCGGTTTGTTATGGCAGGCGCTGCACAGCAGAGATCTCCTTTGAGCCTTGGGGACCTGACAGAGAACACACACGCCCTTCAGACATACAGAACATAGCTATTCCTGCTTTCTAATTTGCATTGTTTTTACTAAAACCTGCTTCTTTCAAGTCATAATTAATGCAGAAACATCAATGAAACTATTTTACTTGGCTTTGCATCTGAATTATATAGATATAGAGGTAAAGGCAGCAAAGAGCTGTAATTTTACAATAATGAATATGCGACGTGGAGATTAAAGGATTAAGAAAATGTCTGATACTGGTGTTCTGTTTTCTGCCATCTCACAAGGGCTGGAGAGACCCTCCTTGTTACAGGCCATGGGAAGAAAGATTTGAGCTACTCTAGGGTCTCAAACGTGACAGCTGTCAAAAGAGAAAGGAACTTGGGCATGCTGGAAATTCAGAAGTGGACATCACACAGAGATGAGATTTCCAAATATGTTATGCAGGAACCAGTAAGAATTTGTGAACAGCAGCCATATGAGGTTGATGATCTCAAATTCCTGCTGTCTCCTGCAATAAAATTGTATGAAAACTAAATATACTTAGAAACAGAGCAAGGTTCTTCTGCTGCTTTCCTCCTGCGCAAACGCCTACAGGCTACAGTGCTACGGTCCTCTTTTTTAACTTTAGCAGTTCCAAGGCAACTAAATACTAAGCAACCAGAGAACCAATGAGAAAGAGAGCAGGGGTCCTTTCCCTACCCATCTTCAGTACAAAACAGCTGTATAGCCTGAATAAAACCCTTGCAAGTGGGGGAAAGCTCCTCTTATTTTTTTTTTCTAGGCACTTGAAATAAGCCAGTTTAAAAAATGGACATAGCGTTACGTTTGATTTCTGTAAATGGATGTGGTTTGTCTTAATCAGGTTGTTCCTGTTAAGAATCCTTTGCAGCATTATGTCATACATTTCCTCTTTTAGATCATGTCTGCATTCAACATGGAATTCATTTAGCTTTGTTATTTAAAAGCTAGCACCAAAGACAGTTTAGAATCTGTAACTTTCTTTAAGCCATTTTACCTTGATCAGTCCTGAGTTAAATATATCCGTTCATTTAAACTAGTTTGGATTGAATCATCAGATCCGCACAGTGCTGTTGCACAGATTTAAAACTGTACTTCCTGGTAGCCTCGTGCAGCTGTGCATGCGGCTCTTAACGTAGGTACCAGAGTGTAGCTGGGTACAAAGGCATGCCCTGACTCTTCTGAGTCTGTCCTGGTGATCTGCGTGATTGGCCACGGTTATAAGCTTTGCTTAGGAACTCTTTGTATTAAGCCATTGCCACGTGTCCTGGAGTTCTTTATTTTGAGCGTTGTATGAAGATAATGAGGCAAAATGTAACTTTACTGCAAGAATGTTGAATCATTGTACAAGGAGGAAGACGTGAGAGAGGTTCAGGATAGGCAAGATCGGAGAGTTTTTCAGCCATGCTGAGATCCAGCAGCGTTAGAGAAGAAGACTGAGCTCCATTGCTGTTTTCTTTTGTAACTGTAGAGCTGGAAGAGTCCCAGAGGAAGTGTCCCCCTTGCTGGTACAAATTTGCCAACACGTTCTTGATCTGGGAATGCCACCCGTACTGGATCAAGCTGAAGGAGATAGTGAACTTAATTGTCATGGATCCTTTTGTTGACCTGGCCATCACCATCTGTATTGTGCTGAACACTCTGTTCATGGCAATGGAGCACCATCCTATGACCCCCGAGTTTGAACATGTGCTCTCCGTAGGAAATCTGGTAAGATGGTATTAGTAAATATTCCTTACAGATCTGCTCCTACTGGGATACACTACTTGTTAAGTTAGACTTAGACTGAAAGGGCTGCTATTACAGGCTCCTAGGGGACACTGAGAGGCATGAGCTTGTGCTCGCTGCAGTCTGTGGCAACTCAGAGAGGTTGGCTAAGGGTGCAACTTTCTGGTCAAAACTTATTACTACCTAAAAATCTGCCTGTTAATTGCTGGTATGCCTGAGTAGGTCAGTGAGATGCGTGCTAGTGAAGCTGCATCAGGAGAGAAAAGACTATTGTGGGCAAGCACATGACATTGTATAGACTGCGTGTTTGAACTGGCGTGACAAATTGCATTGTTTGATAGTTACGCTGAAGATAAGAAAATGAACAAAAGCGATTCTTTGCTTGTTCTTTTGTCTCTCTCTGCAACACTCCAGGTTTTCACTGGAATTTTCACAGCAGAAATGTTCCTGAAGCTTATTGCCATGGATCCCTACTATTATTTCCAAGAAGGCTGGAACATCTTTGATGGATTTATTGTCTCCCTCAGTTTAATGGAACTGGGTCTAGCAAACGTGGAAGGACTTTCCGTGCTGCGATCTTTCCGATTGGTATTCATATTCCAGTCCTTTTCTAATGTTCCGATCTTGCAGCTTTACCTTTTTTTCCTTTGTTCTTTGGGAGGACAGGGATGCAGTGGTACCATTTTTGTTGTCTCTTCGTACTCCACTGCTGTTTATATTTTATGAGATCTGAGCAACAGCTCATTGTGTGTATGCAGAAGTTGACTTGGTAGGTATCGTGGTGTAGAGCACTTAATATTAGTGTTGATGGACTTCGTTAGGACGCACCTTTTATTTCCTGTGGTTCCTTGAGGTAATTTACCAAGTCAAATTTGCTAGGCTGTAGGTTACGGTGTAATAAAAGTGCTGAATACCTACAGCCTTCGTGTGCTTTATCTAATCCTGACAGGAGTTAAGCTTTTGAAAATTAAATTCTGAAAACCTCAAGGTTAGGTTTTTGGGCACAGAGATCCCGCGGCTGAGGTCAGGTTTTCCAAAGAGCTCAGTACTCAGAAGCTCCAATTTATACCCAGCTTCAGCAAGTCAATCTCCAAATTAGATTCTCTGGATATTAAGCTTTGATTTTTGTGTTCTGGATATGCCAGGAAAACAAGTGCTTTTTTTTTCCAGAGAAAGATGAGAAACATTCAGGAAAAAAAGTGACACGTACCCTTCAAATAAGTCTTCCTTAACATTGCAAAGTTTGAAAGTGAGAAGCTCCATACTTTTCCTTAGTAAAGGGAGATAAGTGTGTAGGGAAATAACTAAGTACAAATAGAGAAGGCTGAGTTGAAAGAGAAGGTAAGCATTCTCTACTGCCAGTGACCTCAGTAGCAGAAGCACTTGTGGTTTCATAAAATACGTGATGCCTTTAGTTTAGAAAGTTCTGCCTGATTTCTCTCTTTTTCCTCTTTTTTTTTTTTTTTTAAGGTGAAATTAAATGAAGTGTCATTTGTCTCTTTGTTTGCTTTTGTAGCTGAGAGTCTTCAAACTGGCCAAGTCTTGGCCCACTCTGAATATGCTGATAAAAATCATCGGTAACTCGGTGGGTGCTTTGGGGAACCTGACCTTGGTGCTAGCCATCATCGTGTTCATCTTTGCGGTGGTGGGCATGCAGCTCTTCGGCAAAAGCTACAAGGAGTGTGTCTGCAAGATCAATCCGGAGTGTGAGCTACCCCGCTGGCACATGCACGATTTCTTCCACTCCTTCCTTATTGTCTTCCGTGTGTTGTGTGGGGAATGGATTGAGACCATGTGGGATTGTATGGAGGTGGCAGGACAGGCCATGTGCTTGATTGTCTTCATGATGGTCATGGTCATCGGAAATTTAGTGGTCAGTAAATGGTTACTGATGGTTTTTATTGTTTTCCTCTGGGTGGGGTAAAACATGGAGAGACCACAGGACTAGGGTGTCTCTTCCAGCTCTGTTGGGGTCCTTCATGGCCTTTGACCTATGAACAGTCCTGTTGACTTTGGTAGTACAATATTAAGGCCGCGTTTTACTTGGCCTTAGCTTGTTGCCCACAAAAAGCATCCAAACACTTTGCAATAGAAGCCGGAAGTACAAAACCCTCAGTCAAAGGTGACACATCCACAAGGTGCCTGGGGGAGGTAAAAAAGATGCTTCAAAGTAAAACCTGGCTTTTCAAATTCCAGGAGAGGAAGTAATTTGGTATGCAGGGGAAGGCCTGAAGTGTCAAAATATGGTTGGAAGATTCCTCTAAAATCTGCCCACTAGTTCAATCATGCGGTATAGCTGCGTGCAAGAATCGACTGGTGAAATTGCACGGCCTGTTGTGTGGGAGGTTAGACTAGATCATGATGTTTCCTTGTATTTTATGAGGTAGTGTGAACAGTTGCATATCTTACAAGCAGCGTTGTGTTCGTCAAGTCCTAGATACCTCAGCGGGTCTGTTGGACACCAGAGCAGTTACTCAGGGTGGTGTTTGGAGGCTTAGCTCCACAGCCCCTGTTGACATTAGCAGGGCGCAGGTGGCCAGATAGTCGGACTCAGCTTTGGAAATATTACCCTTGTGTGTCAGCACAGTCAGTGCTCTGCCAAGTGTGACCTCTTCTCCTTCAGGTGCTGAACCTATTCTTGGCCTTGCTACTGAGCTCCTTCAGCGCAGACAACCTGGCAGCCACAGATGATGATGGGGAGATGAACAACCTGCAGATTTCTGTCATTCGCATCAAGAAGGGCATTGCCTGGACCAAGGCAAAAGTGCGTGAATTCATGCACACTCATTTCAAGCAGAGAGGGGGAGATGAGGTCAAACCCTTGGATGAATTGTATGACAAGAAGGTGAACTGCATCGCTAACCACACGGGGGCTGATATCAACAGAGACATTGATTATCAGAAGAATGGCAATGGCACGACAAGTGGAATTGGGAGCAGCGTGGAGAAGTACATAATAGATGAAGATCACATGTCCTTCATCAATAACCCCAACCTCACTGTCCGGGTACCTATTGCTGTAGGAGAATCAGATTTTGAAAATCTCAACACAGAAGATTTCAGCAGTGATACAGACCCAGATGGCAGCAAAGAGGTAGGATGTAATGTTAATAATGCTTTGTAGTCATTTGACCTGTGAACACCTGGCAGCACCTTGGGAGGGAGAACGGGATAGTTCCAGCACAACACTTCTGTTTGTATTATGATATTGTCTTTGCATCCAAGGCAGAAGCCACTTGTGCTAGCTGCTTAATGGAGAGCCACCCACACTTCTACATTTACCTAGTAAATTTAGATATAAGATTAAAGAGACCAAATGAATACGCTGTCTGTCTGCCCTGTTAACGTGAGATGTGAGCTGGGTCAGGTTGTTTATGATGTGAAGTGAGGAAACAACTTTCTTTATAGTAAGTACTACAGTGAATGAATTGCTGAGTCATCACGAGGTTTGATATTTGGTGGGAAATAACTATAGGTTGGGATGGTCTTTATTTTGTGTTCAAGAAACTGGATGATACCAGCTCCTCTGAAGGTAGCACCATTGATATAAAACCTGAGGTGGAAGAAGTCCCTGTGGAGGCCCCAGAGGAGTATCTGGACCCAGATGCGTGTTTCACAGAAGGTAAGTCGAGTGTAGAAAGAAGCCTCTGAGCTGTTACTGGGCCCTGTTTCTACTGGAAGCTTACCTTAAGGTTAGGTGTGAGTCTGGACTGGGTATTTTTAGCCTGTTTTGAGAGTCTTCTTGGACTCTGCATCACAGGTAAACTGATCTGGAAGAATTTGCAAGGCGAAGGCCTTGGAAATGCAGTTGCCATTGCAAGGATCTAGATGACCTACCGCTAGGGAAGGTTGATTTTTTGTACAGTTAATGCCTTAAGTACTTAGAAGTAGATAAATCTGCTTCTTTTTTTTTTTTCTTTTTTTTCCCTTCCCCCCTTTCTGTCACTGGCCTCAATGCCTTTCAGCAACTGATCCGTTACAAGTATTCCCATGGCAAGCATATTTTAAATGGTTCAAGGTTATTTTATCAGCAAGTTCTCCAATCCTGTCCTGTCAGGTGCATGGATACCTCACCAAATATAACTATCTGTTCCTGAATCCATGTTAATTCAGGTGCCCAGATACAGAAGTGGTGAAAGTAATCATAAAACCTCAATAATATACAGCATTTAAACTGAAACTCAGCCTGCTTAATATTATTGGCATCTAAATCACTTAAATCATACTCCTTTGTGCACTGTGCCCATTCCAGGTTGCATGCAGCGCTGTAAATGTTGTCAGGTCAATATTGAGGAAGGGCTGGGAAAGTCTTGGTGGACCTTGAGGAAGACGTGTTTTCTGATTGTGGAACATAACTGGTTTGAGACTTTCATCATCTTTATGATCCTACTGAGCAGTGGTGCTCTGGTAAGTAAAATACAGAAATGGTTGTAGCCCAGTGGTGTTAAACTAGGGGATGTGTACTTGGGAAAACTGTATAGGAAATTTGGTGAAAAAGAAAGCTATGATGATTCTTGCTTGGAAAACAACACAGCTCCGTTGTGGTAGGTACTGTACAGAAGCCCTTCTTGATGAGTTTGTATTGTTTAATTTAAGAATTAAGACAAAAATCCTGGAAATCTGGGTTCTGATGGTAGTTTGACTAGAAACGTGATGATTTTGGACAATCAGCCTGTATCTGTGTCTCATGTCCACTCACCAAACAGGGATAATTACACTTCCCTTTCTTTACTTTCTCATCTTTGCAGAGCTTCTTGAGCTCCTGATGTTACACAAATACAAATAATCACCATGTGTTTGTCCGTTTTCACACAGTACACAGAGTCTTATACAGCAAACAACCACAACGATTAGTATCCCACAGCAATAGCCAGGCAATTTTTACATGCATATTTTTCATAATTGCTAACAGCGTGATTTCCAAGGAAATTAGCCAGTTTGGGTTTGTTGAGTGCCAAGCAGCAGATAAAAACCTGTCTGTGTGTTACTGGAGTGATACTGGGTGCTGAGCACTTAGAGATAAAGGATTTTACCCAGATCCCTAAAAGGCAGAAATGTTCTTGTGTAAACCTAGCTTTGTAGGGTTATTTATTCAGGAGAGTTTGTTTGTTTTGGTGTTGTATTGGTGCAACTACTGTAACAGATAAATTGCACTGTGTAAGAAATGTAATTCCCCTGCTCCTCTCAGTGTTGTTTGAATAACCTTCTGGATTACCACATTGAACTGTGGAACAACTCTGGTGTAATGACAGGGGTACCTGGTTATTTCCCAGGCTTTTGAGGATATTTACATAGAACAGAGGAAAACCATCCGGACCATCCTGGAGTATGCGGACAAGGTCTTCACTTACATTTTCATCCTGGAGATGTTGCTGAAATGGTGCGCCTATGGATTCGTCAAGTTCTTCACTAATGCATGGTGCTGGCTGGATTTCCTCATTGTGGCTGTATGTATCCTCTCCATTATTTCTATTTGGAAAAATATGTTAGTTAGGAGAACGCTGGGGTAATGTTTTCTCCTGAGAAATGTCCTAAATGAATCATGTATTTCATGAGGATTCACACGCAGATATCCGTAAGTTTCCAAAGCACAATGGAGGAAAAAAACTTTGAGCCCTTTGAGTTTTGCTGGCATTTCCTATGCAACTGTGGATTTCTGCTCTGCAGGTTCTAACGAGCCTGCAGAAATACACCTGTGTTTTCCAGCCCTTAGCTTTTTTGCTCTTGTGAAGCTGTTTCTAAGAGGCCTGCTGGCATGTTGAGCTCCTGACAGGTGCTAACAGTGGAAGAACTGGTGCAGACATGGTATTCCTAGGTGACACCTCCTTTCTCTAGTCCTTTGCATTGTTAAGAAAGGGAGTTTGCTGAGGCAAAGTCTTCCAAATAGGAACTGAAGTCCTAAGAATTTGGAGAAGGTGGGGGGAATTTTAGGATCCCAGGTGCTTGGATTAAAACAGTTCATCACATCCAGTTGTGAAGCAGCATCCTAGTGAGTGCCCCAAGAGAAAGTATAAAGAAAAAAAAAAAAACTAAAAAATTTCCAAGCCTCTTGTTGGGAGAAAAGGAACATTTTGAATATGATTCACTTATGCCAAGTTGCTGTTCAGCGACATTATCACTCTGGAAATATTTCTGAGTAGGTGGAGGAACTATCCTTGGAATTCAGGGGCAGAAGTGACTCAAGATGTCTACATTTCCTGTGGAAAACTGATTTTATATATATATATATATGTATATATTTCTTTAAAAAGTCCTCTCTGATCCCCTTAACACCTTTCCTGCTAACACGCATCTTGAAGAAGTAACTCTTCTTTTCTGAAAATATCTCTTTCACTGCCTTAAGATGAAGTACAAATGCCGACATGAAAACTAATGCTAGCTACCACCTATTCTTCCGTACCACTTTGAGGAGAGTGTTTCAAAAAATGAAATTCTTTGGGGTACTGTGTTAAAAAGAAGACCAGCAGCTAAGCAACAAAAGTTTCCTTGTCTTCTAAAGTACCTGGTCAGATTGACAGGAAATGAACAAGTGCAGCATCAGTGATAAATGTGAGGAACCTGAATTTATACGACTTTAGGAGAAATTTCTCTCTTTGCTTGGTATCATAGATGGGAAAGTTGCACATTTTTGTCTGCAGAAAAATCTGAAATAAATAGAGATGCAAAATCTGTAGAATAAGTTGATATTAAAATAATGAACCGAGGCTGAATATTACTCAACAAAGTCTCATCTCTGCATAGTATCCTGTAACTGTTAAACATTTTTTTCCAAGTTTTCTAATGTGATGTAGATGGGGGTTGAGTGAAATCACATGATGGCAGCCGTAACTAACAGAGAATAAGCCTTTGCATCATAACAACGCTCTTGAATGTTATTTTTCAGGTTTGATAGCATTGTCAAATAACTCTCCTCCTCTGATTCCCAAAGCTTGCTGGGTGTATTTATGAAGACAAAGTCTTTTTCTGGGTAATAATGAAGGCTTCTGCTTTTCAGTCAATCTGGGATTCCTTTTGTCTGACATCGGTGCCTGCTGTGTCTTCTGTTGGAGTGTCCCGAGGGAATAATACTGAAAAGACCCAATGAAAGCTGAAACAGCCTTTAGACATTTTCCTGCCGTTTTGTTAGGTTCACACTCAGGAACGAGGCATTATCCTAAAGGGAAGAAGCTCTAAAAGTGAGGATTCAGTGAAGCCTGTACCTTGTATTATATTTAGGGAATAAAACGCTGCAGTTCCATATGCACGCTGTGTATATGGACCTCGTAGCCTGCACCTCCAAATGCCACGAGTATTTCAAAATTTGGGAACTGAATCCTGATAGGTTTCAGGATTCCACCAAAATCCTATAGATGTTGTGCCTGTATGTAACTGTCCTCCTCAAAGTTGACTGACACTTTTGCTTCGTGGGCCAGGTTGATTTGAGCTTCTGCCAATTGCTGCTGCTGCTTGTGCAGCCCTGCCTGAGACCGAGGTCTCACCATTAGTCTGTCCAGCAGGTGATTCCTTGTAAGACTTTTCATTCTGCTTGTTTCCAGCATAATTTGCATGTCCTCGAATTCTGTGCAACCCCAGTGTTTCAAACAGTGTCCGTTCTTTCAAATCTCATCTTTGAAATCGGTAAACTTCAGGGCAACAGGAGCGTACCAGTGTTGCAGTGCCCTTGGTCCCTTCCCTGGCAGGCTGGGTTTGTTTCAGCTTTGTTGTAAACCTTTGGGATGCCCCTGGCATATATTTTTTTTCATCATTGTAACTTCAAAATCAAAAAAAAAAAAAAAGAAGCCTCATGGAAAAAAACGAAGAGCCATGTTACCATGTATTGTGGCATTTATTTTGTGCACTAATTTTGTTGTAAATCTGAAGACAGAAAAAAAAAGCATTAAGCACGTGCACAAACAGTTAATAAGGTGATACCTGTGTCCTGCAACCACAAGCAAATTATATAATTCTTCCAAAAACATCCCTCTACCAAAGAGACTGAAAACATGTTCCTATGCTGCTGCCTGGGCAGCGTTAGCCATTCTTGGAAAGCTGTGATGGGTAGAGATCATGTACTGATGGTGGATGAGGAAATATGTGCTTGGCCCACAGAGGGTAAGAGTCTTTTGCTACCCATAATACCCAAAGATGGTTCTTTAGACCAGACTGCGCAAAAGTAGCTTTACGTCTGAGTCCCTGGTTTTGTCTTTTGTATATCAGGGGAGAAGGGGATTGTCACAAATGAGGAAGGTAGTTCAGAACAGAGAACGGAAATTCCTCAGTGTGTTTATCCATTGGAAATCTGGTCCTGAAATTTTCCTGGAATATGTTTGGTTTTATAAAGACCATCCCTGTAATTAATTTCATGTTAGTATTTTAATTTTTTTAAAAAAGGAGGATAAATAGGAAGTGTCCTATTCTGGGAATTAAGATTTAAACAAAACAAAAAGCCCACACCTGTTGTAGGAGGTCTCATGTTTTTCCGTTATTTGTTACTGTATATTGATGTCTTTTTTTTTCTTTAAAACAAGGTTGACATATCTGTTCTTATCTGTGTTTGTACCATGATACTAGCCAAAAATGGAAGATAGTGGGATGCTGATGAAATGGTGTCTGTAGATACTATTTACATATGGCCAAGTCTTGTGTCGTCTAATCCAAAGAGTCCTCCATTGGCTCATGTGGCAATTGGACTACTGACCTAAATGCACATGCCAGTTCAAAAAGTAGATGGCCCTGTGCTTTCAAACTTTTGGTTAATCCTGTGGGACTCTGGGCTGCTGGTGGTCCCAGTGGGCTACGGATATTCAGTAATTTGCAAGCATCGAGCCTAAAACTGATTCCAGGCTGCTAAAGAAAACAGGTTGTCTTTGTGGTTACGGGATTGAAAGCTGGTATAAAGAAACCTGGCCCCAGCTTTGTCATAATTTGGGTGTTTCAGCCTGAGCAACCACTAATTGCTGTAGTTTGCCCATCGGTAAGATGCGCTTATCTCACCTAACTGTCACTCAAAGATCCTCACAAATGTCACTGCAGCTTCAAGCAGGCAGCTGCTCTGGTACAAGCAGAAAACACACACCCTGCTCTTGGGTTTTAAGGCAAGACGAGCTGGGCTCAGCTGCCCTAGAGGCTGACCCCGCACTCTGGGCTCAGTGTTCGCGCTTTCCAGAGGTGTTGTGACCAAAGCAGACTCTCAGGCACGCGTCCCGTCCCCGAAGGCCATTGCCGTGGAGGAAACGCTGCCGCTCAGCGCGAGCAAGGTGGCTTGCTGTACGAGTTGAGCGCAGGTTGTGCAGTGTGTGTATTTATCTGTATTCTTTCTCATAGGTACCTTTAAAATTTGTCTGGCTTAATTTAATGGGAGCCGCTGGGATCCTGCAGACAGTAAAGGGCGAGGGTAAGGTTTTTGTCATCCGTTTGGGCTCTTCCTTCCGACAGCCCCCTTCTCCGTCTGTGTGTCTCTGCCTCTCTTTCACTTATCTTTCCCCTATGTTCTTTTCTTATGCCTTTCTCAACCGCATTATTTCCTTCCAGGTCGTTTCAGTCAAGTGAAGTAGGCAGCTGGTGTCATGTCTTCGGTATTTATCTATGGGGGCCGCCCAGGCTGGCAGCCGGGGCTGGGCAATCAGTGCTAGGGGATTTGTTCTAACAGTCTGGAACCTTTTTTTTTTTTTTTTTTTTTTTTTTTTTTTTTTTTTTTTTTTTTTTTTTTCCTTTCTTTCTTTCTTTCTTTTTCTTTTTTTCTATTTTCTGTGTAGGTCTCTTTAGTCAGCCTTATAGCTAATGCCCTGGGCTACTCGGAACTAGGTGCCATAAAGTCCCTTAGGACACTAAGAGCTTTGAGGCCTTTAAGAGCGTTGTCCCGATTTGAGGGGATGAGGGTAAGATGCCATTAGCAGCTGATCCTTCTGCATGCCCGTGGAGCGGTTTTTTTTAAGCATGCTAGAACTGATCAAACTGGTGGAAAGACAAATTCCCAACAGAACCATGATGCAGCTGCTGACTTGATCACCTTTACCGTCGATGTCCCCTCACCCTGCCCACTGCTGCACACTCCCCTCTTAAGAAAGGGAGATGCATCCAGCTGCCTCATTACATTAATTACCGGCCCAAGCCACATGCCATTTGTAGAATATGTTAACACTTGGCTGTTCTCATTTAGCCTGGCTTTGACCTCTAGCATCCGAGGGGGCTTCTCAGCTGTAACTCTTCTATCTAGGGAGAATCACCAGGTGCAAAGAAGCAGAATTTGAACCACCTCAGGGTCTCCACCCCCCTCTCGGTGTTGGCCGCTGCTGGAATTCGATCGAAAGAAATCTCTGAGGGGGTTTTAAAAAATCCAATCTGCCTGAACGGGGGTAAAAGGCTGCTTCCTTTCTTGGATAACCCAGGCCTTCAGGAAGGGACTGGTGGAGAGCTCAGCTGTTTGGAAAAAAAAGAAAAAAAAAAAAAAAAGGCTTTGGTTTAATTCCTCTTGTTGCACCTTGTTGTTCTCGGTCCAGTCTGGTGGTGACTGGAAGCCTTGTCTGGTAGTGAAGCTTTTCCTTTCCACTCCCTCCCCTTTACCATGCTTTTACGGTCCCCTGTCCTGTCACTGTGACACTAGCAACGAAGCACAAGCAAAGCATTGAACTTAACAAGCTTTCCTCAAATTCTTAGACAGCACCACTGTCTTGGGGATTTGAAATTACTTCACTGTCTTGTTACTTTGCCACTAATATTCAGTATTTGGGTGCTTTTTTTTTTTCCATTTGGGATTGAAATAGTCTCCTAAGAATATAATTAAAAAAAAAAAGTATGTTACACTGTAAGTAAAGGGTATGTCATATGAATGGGTTTCCCACTTGTTCTTGGAACAATAATTTAGGTCTTTTTGCTAAATCCCAGTTAGCTCACAACTAGAGATATTACAAGAGATAAGATTATATTACATATAAAAAAAAAGAAAAAAGAAATTGCATTTGCAGTTTTACTGCAGGGTCTGACTGGAGTGATTCCCCCTGGATCATTCTGATTTCCTTTGGATTTGCTGTAATGTAATTGAGTGCAAAGTGCAGCATGAAATAGGCCACAAGCTAATCAGGAATTCTCAGATTCTGTAGGAAGTGATAGAAGCAAACGATATAATAATAAGTCCAAAGAGGATTGTTTCTTCCCTGATATATTATTCTTTATTTTGTGTCAGGCTCTGTTAGCTTAGTGCTAAACTTTATTATGTAATAGGGTACCAAAGGACGACAGTTCTTCCATCGGCACGAAGCTCGAGCTTTTGCCGGCTGTGTCCTGCTCCTCGTCCCCTCCTCAACCCGAGCTTTGTCGCCCTGTTGGGCACCTGAGTCCCTTTTCCTTGATACAAATCTCTCCCCAGACCAATAATGCTGGGGCAGCAGACTGAGTGTGCACCTGGACCAATTTTCTCGAGGTGGAATTGTTTTGCCCCTAGCAGATTATCAGTGCAGCTCTAATTAATTTCAGTGCCGCTAAAGCACGTGGTCGTTTTTGCTAGTGTATTGCTACACAGTAGTTTATGTGAGTGTCAGGAAAAAGGCTAGGGTGATCACAAAGGAAAAGACCCAGCACTAAGCGTGTAGGTATTAAAAGCTATTTGAAAGCCTTGCTGGAGAGAAGCTGTGATTTATAATACACAGTCAGGAAATTCTTATGCTTAAAGCGGGGGATATTCATGACAGCAAAATTGATCCAGAATTATGACTGCTAATCAGTGACCCTGTTAGTTACCTAAACCCAATTATTTTTCCTTTATTTTGACTTTAAGACAAGTGTTGCTGCCCTGTATAACCAGAACAATTCTTCCAAGCCAGAGAATAGAGATTTGAAATGCCTTTGCAAAGGAAACATAAAATGTAGTTCTTTGCTTTTCTCTACTCCATAGTAATCTGCATTCTAAAGAGCTTGCTCTGCTCTTAAATTATTCAGGAAGTTTGACAGTAATGCTATGAAACATGCATGCATTTTTGTCAATTGCCAATGTACAGTCTGCACACAAAAGCCATGTTCCTTCGCTCGGATCTTTTTTCAATGCCGTATAAATTTTACGTCCTGTAAGTGACCATATTTCAGGAGGATATAACACTTCTTTTGCTTCTTCTAATGAGCTGGAATAGACCAGCACGCCGATAGCTGAAGGATTTTAGAACAAAAAGGCGTGCTGCTGTTGTGTCAGTGTGCGGCAGCGAAGCGTCCTATTTGGATGAAGGAGGAATGTAAGCAAAGGCATTGTTATGTACAGAGCCTGTCCGCAGGGCCTGCCTCAAATCTTTGCCTTCAGAACTCCCTGTGGACACAGCGATGAGTTCAGGGTGTCATTTACTAATTGCTGCAGTGCTGCTCATTGTCTAGATCACTGCTTTCTTCAGTTTTCCTTCATGCTGACTAGGATGGAGGACAGGCGCTTGCTGCAGAGCTTAGCACGTGTGTGGCGATTGCATCCAGATCCCAAACAAGGAGAGGGGACGCCGGGCCATGGCCAGGAGAAGTGGCAGGGCCAGCAACAGCTCCTGGATCACACTGTCGAGAAGTCTTTCAAAGCTAAGGTGCAGGGGTAAAAACAGTTTAGCTGCCGTTCATCTATTAAAGGAATCTAAATTAGGAGATCATCATCAAAGTTTTAATATCCTGCTGACCTAACTCTATTAAAAGTCTGGTAGCTTAAATTTTGTCACGTGTTGGCCAGGGATGCTTAGGGACACGGTGCTCCCAAACCATGAGCACTAAAATTAGGAGATGGTGGAAGACACAAGCTCTGACCAAATCCATTCCCACTCCCTGCCGTGTTTGCTGCAGTTTGGAGGAAGGAACATGGCTTTTCTGTCTTCTTGAGCCTGCCTAGCTGCATGCTCAGCTGTCTGCCTGAGACAACATGATTGGCCTTGCTTAGTCACCAATATGATCTTGATGTTTACAGCAACTCACTGCTTAGTCCTAACAGAGCGATTCGGGGCTTGGTCCCGTTCCCATCGAAGTCAGCGTCACGCAGTTTGCTGGTGACCTCGGTGGGAGCAGGAGGCAGGCGCCGAAGTGATAACAGCCTTGTTTGAAAGTGGGGAATGGCCGTAAGGGCCACTGGCTGCTAAGACCCATCAAATCCATGAGCAAAAGCATCCTCAGGCTTGGCTCTGAGAAAATTGTAGTTAGGAGCCTATTTGAGACCGAGAAGAGAGTTTGAACCTCCCTCAGTAATGCCCCCTCTCCCTTTTGGCAACTGAAATGATTTAAAATAATTGTTGTTTACCGAAAGAAGTAACAAATCCAAAACCAAACCCAGCAAATCTAATAAGCTGGCCTGTTTTATTTTAAAAACAGAGCTTCAGTAGGTGGCTTTTAAGCTGATTTTTTTTACCGCTTGGAATAAGTTCACTGCCAACTTCTGCGTGGAGTAAATGCCACAGATCTGTCAGTGGCCTTACCTCCTATTCCCCCCCCCAAAAAGAGCTGTATTAATGCTTGCTGTCTCCTGCCTCGTGTTTTGTACTGAAACTTTTTCCCACCCCTTCCAACACAGGTGGTTGTCAATGCCTTGGTTGGCGCTATCCCTTCCATTATGAATGTGTTGTTGGTCTGCCTTATCTTCTGGCTGATTTTCAGCATTATGGGGGTTAACCTGTTTGCCGGGAAATATCATTACTGCTTTAATGAAACATCCGAGGAGCGCTTTGAAATAGATATTGTTAACAACAAGACAGACTGCGAAGCCCTGATGCCACCCAACTCCACTGAGATTCGATGGAAGAATGTGAAAATTAACTTCGACAACGTTGGGGCAGGATACCTGGCTCTCCTGCAAGTTGTAAGTTTTGCCTTTGCTGCCTCCCTAGTAGTGGGAAACCCAAGATTTTTCTGATGTACTCTCTGCATTTGGACTGCTTCCCTCTCTCCATGAAATGCAGCATCCCATTAAATAAATCCTCCCAGGTTTGGTTCTGGAAGAAAAATCCCCATTTTAGCTTTCATCCCTTTGCCTGATGTGGGGCTCCCAGCACAGCAGGTGGGCCCCAGCTCTGCTCTTTAAAAGAGCCTACCAAATCATCCATGAGCTGACAGTAAACCTGCACGTTTAGATTAAATAAAAAGATAAATATTTAAGTAATACTAAAGTTACTTATAAAGGGAGGTGACAGGGGCCAGGGAATCCCTGCCATAGCTGGCACAAAGCAGGCTTGTTCATCTTTGCTTCAGGTGATTTCTAAGAGAACCTGTGTTTTCTTTGCTAGGCTACTTTCAAGGGCTGGATGGACATCATGTACGCAGCAGTAGATTCCAGAAAGGTAAAGTGCATGACCACTCACAAGCTCACCTTCCAGTAGTTCACACTGCTATTTTGCTTAAAGTCAACAGTAAAAAAATGTAGAACTATGCTTATGTAACTTATCTCATGTTGTGACTTCTCCTTTGCTGCTGCTGCTGTGGTGAGATAAAAGATGCTCAAGCAAATCCCCAAAAGGGCAGTCCCCTGGTTGCATTAGAGGCAGGGAAACTCCTGGTGGACTAGAAATGCACTGAAAAAAATAAATACAATGAAGCTATATATATTTAATCATCAGAATGTATTATGGGGGAAAATAGCCAGAAGATCCTCAATGAACCGTCATCACTTCATCAACAAGTACCCAAGTGACTGAATTTTTGATATTCTCTCTATGTTGGAGCTCTTTCTCCAGGCACTTTTCTTGTTCTGACATGCTGGAACCATGCAAATACTACTTCATTTTTTTTTTCTTCTTTTTATTCTCTTTCATTGGTCTTGTAAGAAAATATTTCTGAATGGATTTTCTTGTCCTACACTGGGTGCAAGGCTGGAAGCAAACAGCATGACAATGTTAAGACAGCGTAAAACTGTTTTTCCCTTTTTGATAAACCGATGGATTTATAGTCCCCTCTTCAAAAGAAAGAAATGCCTTCACTTTGACAGTGCTTGTCATTAAAGTGATTGTTTCCTTTGTGATTTACAAATTACTCTATACTGTGTATGCCTAATACAGGAGCACTGACCTCATCCTGGCTGATGCTGAGCTGTGCTTCTGAGACAGGTGGGAGGTAGAGTGCTGTGGAAAAGAATGGGGACCTTCCCTCAGCACAGAATTACAGTTAAAAAGGTGTAGAAAGTTACAAAGAAAGCTGTCTTCAGACAAAAGTGAAACTTCTAAAGAAACAAGATCTCATTTTGACTATACTTGTATGATGTCTTTGCAATGTTGTTTATTTCTCTTCTCCCTTGCAGCAAGAAGAGCAACCCAAGTACGAGGACAACATTTACATGTACATATATTTTGTTATCTTCATCATCTTCGGTTCCTTTTTCACCCTGAACTTGTTCATTGGTGTCATCATTGACAACTTCAATCAACAAAAGAAAAAGATAAGTATTTGCTTAATAGTAGGGGAGCTGAGACCCATTTGAGGAATGTTGATAATTCAAGCTGGTGGGGTTTTTCTGCAAATTAAGGCCCAGAACCTTGAGCTCCTGGCACAAGCCCCACCTGGACTAGAAGAACAGGCTCAGAGAGTATGAGGTGACCCAAAGCTTTATGTAAAACTCTAGGTAGATTGGAACTTTTCTCTAGAATAAATCCACATGCGTTTCTGTTTTTTTGTTGTTGTTGTTTCCTTATTTGTTTTTCCTTGACTGAAATATATAGACTGGAAGTAAGATGTCCTCCTTGCCACTGTTGTTTTCAATCTCTCTCTAATAATGCTTTTCTTCTCTGGAAGTCAAGCTAAGGATTTGTGTGTATGGAATGCCTGCTAAATGGCCTCCATTTTAGAAAAAAAACCTGACACCTCTGCTACCTCTTTATCAGAAATGAGATAGAGAGGATGGGGAAGGATATAGCGCAATGAAGTGGGTTATTCATAGGAAAAAATATTCCATTTTCTTTAAAGGAAAATCAGTACATCTTGGGTATTAGTATAAGTTATTTCTGTCTAAAATAGCTGCCACCAACTTCCCATATGGCAGGTACCCTCATGACTTAGTTAGCATGTTATTCCTTTCCCTTCTGGTGCATGAGCCGATTGTAACCAGTTTTCCTTTTGCCCCTTTACTTTGGAGGTCAAGATATTTTCATGACAGAAGAACAAAAGAAGTACTATAATGCCATGAAAAAACTGGGCTCAAAGAAGCCTCAAAAGCCTATTCCCCGACCTCTGGTGAGTATGTTATAAAGGGAACTGCAGAACAGACTTTCAAAGGAGTTTCAGCTCCAAAAGCAGCCTTTGTTCTAACTCAGGCTGGAGTGCACATCACCATGTTCTTGTCATTATAATCCAGGTATGATCCGAGAAAGGTTAAAATGCTACAGCTGTGGTTGATGTTAAATCAGTTGGCTCACTTGAATCAACAAAACAATCTGAAAATGCTGTGGCTAAGAGGCTATGCATAGAGAGGGGGAGGCTGCCTGGCATTAGTGAGTAGGGTCCTGGACAGTCAGACAGCCATGGGGGTTATGTTGATTGAGACCTAAACACGTCTCCATGCCTTGTGAAAGGCTTTAAATGGTGAGTCTCTTAGGTAATGCTATGGATAAGTCATCCCGCTCTTCTGCCTGACCACTGCCAGGTTGCAAAATAGGTGATGCTAGTTCATGTACCCTGCAGTCGGAGCCACCACTGCAAGGGGGACCTGGCAGCTTTCTCCAGCTGTGAATGAAATTGCATCACTCTGCCTTTGCTCCCAACAAAGAGCAAGATATGTGCTGGTAGTAGGGTTGTGGTAGTCCATTTTTTATATAAGTAGTAGCGTTTTCCTACCCTTCCCATAAGCAAAGTGATTTGTGGAGAGAGGGTGGCTTGAAAGCCTTAAAGGATTCTAAAAAACTATGTCCTCATGCATGTTGTTACCAAGAGGAAGACAACTTGCTGACTAACAGTGGATTTTGTGCTCAAACATTTTTGGAACATTGTCTCTCCCCCTTTGCACAGAACCGTATTCAGGGAGCTGTCTTTGACTTTGTAACTCAGCAAGCTTTTGATATAGTCATCATGATGCTCATCTGCCTCAACATGGTGACCATGATGGTGGAGACAGACACACAAAGCAAGCAGATGGAGGACATCCTTTACTGGATCAACCTGGTGTTTGTCATCTTTTTCACCTGTGAGTGTGTGCTGAAGATGTTCGCCTTGCGGCACTATTATTTCACCATCGGGTGGAACATTTTTGACTTCGTGGTTGTGATTCTGTCCATTGTGGGTAAGTACGATGCAACTTAGACTGTGAGGGCTAGTCTGTTTCTCCTGGTGTTTGCAGAGTAAGGCTCATTCTTGTCATTGAAGAGGATGTATAGATACCAGGACTTCTGGCTTGTCTTTTTAGCCATGTGAAGAGACTATGGCAGAGTTTGGCAGCCTGAAGTCCTGACTCATGCACCTTCCTCCCTCTATTTTGGCATTCATTTCCAGTTGTATGGAGTAAAACACTTGACAATTACTCTCCCTGTCTTTAAAAACAGAAATTTTACTCACCTCGTTGGAATGTTATAATGCTTACTAACCACTGAAAATAGCATTGCAGCACTTCCTACATCAGCATGTGATTTGAGCTCTTGTTTTCAGTTCAGTTGAATGTTGAATCAACCAGTTTCCTCCAACAGGTTTTTGGTTTTAGCAGCTAATGTGTAAAACACACAAAACCTCACAAATACTACAGGGTTGCTTAAAGACCTGTCTGGACACAGCTGTGCCCAGGCGTACTGACAAAATTAGAACTTAGAGGCTGTCCTGCAGTATAAAACTTAAATCAAGATTGGGCTGCTGCTTGAAATAAGATTTGTCTTACGTGTGTTTAAGCATCTTCAAAACAGAGCCCATAACCTGAATGTGTTGTCTAGCAGTGAGATACCTCTAAGAAACAGCTCATCCATCCTTACACAGGTGGAATTAATCACTGCAGCTGTACCTCTCTTACTCTCCATGCTGGGGAGCTGTCTGGGGAGCCTGAGCAAGCTAGCCAAGACTCAGATGCCTGAAAGTGAGGCCTCATAAACACAGACCCCTTCTGAAAGTCAAAGTGTTTTGTGTTCCCAGTCCCTCACCTAGGTTCGGAAGAGGAAGCAGACTGCACGTCACCATTGTCACTCTTGTCCCTTTCCTTCTTCTTTAGGAATGTTCCTGGCTGAAATCATCGAGAAGTATTTTGTATCACCCACGCTCTTCCGAGTCATCCGACTGGCTCGTATTGGACGTATCCTGCGTTTGATCAAAGGAGCCAAAGGAATCCGCACCTTGCTTTTTGCCTTAATGATGTCTTTGCCTGCCTTGTTCAACATCGGCCTCTTGCTGTTCCTGGTCATGTTCATCTTCTCCATCTTCGGCATGTCAAACTTTGCCTATGTCAAGCATGAGGCCGGCATAGATGATATGTTCAACTTCGAGACCTTTGGCAACAGCATGATCTGCTTGTTCCAGATCACTACATCGGCTGGCTGGGATGGCCTGCTGCTGCCAATCCTAAACCGGCCTCCAGACTGCGATCTAGACAAGGAGCATCCCGGGAGTGGTTTTAAGGGGGATTGTGGGAACCCTTCAGTGGGGATTTTTTTCTTTGTGAGTTATATCATCATCTCCTTCCTGATCGTGGTCAACATGTACATTGCCATCATCCTGGAGAACTTCAGTGTGGCGACAGAGGAGAGCGCAGATCCGCTGAGCGAGGATGACTTCGAAACTTTCTACGAGATTTGGGAGAAGTTCGATCCCGACGCCACACAGTTCATAGAGTACAGCAAGCTCGCGGACTTTGCTGATGCTTTGGAACATCCTCTCCGGGTCCCCAAACCCAACACCATTGAACTCATTGCCATGGACCTGCCTATGGTAAGTGGAGACAGGATCCACTGTTTAGACATCCTGTTTGCCTTCACCAAACGTGTCCTGGGGGACAGCGGAGAGCTGGATATACTGAGACAACAGATGGAGGAAAGATTTGTGGCATCCAACCCTTCCAAAGTGTCTTATGAGCCCATCACAACTACGCTGCGGCGTAAGCAGGAAGAAGTCTCAGCAGTGGTTATGCAGAGGGCTTACAGGGCTCGTTTAGCCAGACGGGGGTTTGTTAGCCGAAGGCCTGTCCCCACAAAACTGGAAAACGGAGGAACAAACAGGGAGAAAAAAGAAGGCACCCCATCCACGGCATCTCTCCCGTCATATGACAGTGTGACTAAACCTGAGAAGGAGAAACAACAACGGGCAGAGGAAGGAAGACGAGAAAAAGCGAAAAGACCAAAAGATGTCAGGGAATCCAAGTGTTGAGACAAAATAATAGAATTGTACAAATTTAAAAATATTTGCAAGTGAAAAGATTGTTTACAAACTTCATGAAATATATCAATACAGAACAGCTGTGGAGACACTTACCTGAAGATCTTATACCAAACATAGTCTGCTTACTATGTGACAGCGTTGCATCTAAAGCAGTGACCTACCACCTGTTTAAAGGACCCTTGTAAACAAACATTTAAAAACAAAAAAGGAAAAAAAATGGATTTTCTATTGTTTGGGCAGGTGGATACTGCATGTTCCACATCAGTCAATGCAACTTAGGACAAACAAGCAAAATAAAACACACACACACAGAAACAAAACCTGCTGCTGGGATTCATATATTTTCCAAAGCAGCCAAAAATGGATTTTATTTTCCCATTTTGTTGATTATTATTGAAAGAAAACCCAGAAGTCACGATGTTAAAGGGTTTGTTCATGCAAAATTAGATTTGCATTTAGCTAAGCAGCAAAATCAAAAAAAAAAAATTGAAAATAAGCAAAACAACAAAAAAAGAAACTAACCACCCATTTAGCCCATGCCATTTAATTAATTGTCATAGTTTATTTGATATTTATTATCTGCATTCTACTTTCTACATGGGCTTTACTTGGTTTGGGAGATGGGGTAATCGGGTACCTTCAGCCTGCAGCCAGCGCAGGCTGATTCCCCAAAACTAAAAGTGCTCGTTCAATGCATAGAAACGATTTGCATGATGGCATGCCGTGACCAGGAACCATGCATGAGGAATCATTAAGCCACAAGACACTCAGTAATCTGTCCACAGCAGTGTGTTAAGCCATAAATTCGAGGCACTCCACTGACTACCGTACACTGTATTTGGAGATAAACTTTAACAATAATCATGCCCTTCACCGGTACTTACCCGTTCTTAGCAATCTTTCATAGACCTGCCAGTAGAAAAAAAAAAAAAAAATGAAACAAGCAGATGAAATACTTGTGTGTGTGTATGTTTAACAGCGTGTCTTTTTTTTTCCCCATACAGCCGTCTTTTGCACACTGAAATATAACAAAACTAAATGCTGCTCTGGACCTCATCCAAGGGGAGATGTTAAAAACCTGAGAATGGCTCGTTATACTCTGTCACTGTAAAACCAAAATCTAGGGCTTAAATACCAGCCAGTAAGTTAATTTGTATCCTGCGATATTTAGCATAATATTAATTATTAGTCAGTCTCCATCCTGCCGCGTAGACACTTTTTTTTTTTCTTCCCCTGTGGAGATAAAAGTGCTAAAGACCGTAGCATGGCATCTCTACGGGTAGAGACACGGGGAGCTTGCAGGGAGCGCTCCCCACAGCAGGCCTGGGGAAGGGGACATCGCTCACCGCGCGTAGTTGCCCCGCGGCCCTCGGGCTCCCCGCTCCAGGCAGCTTTCAGCAGCCCTGACCCCTTCCTCCACTCCTCCGTTGGCTTTTGCAGCGCTGCACGGGTTTGGTTTCTTTTTTTTTTCCTTGCTTCTGTAGCCATGAGGTGTTTTTTTTGTTGTTGGAAGCAAAAGGCAGCGCGTGCCCGTGGGTGGTGGGACCAGCACCAGCCCGGGGGTGCCGGGGGGGGGGGGCGAGCCGGGCGTCAGGTGCCTTCGCCTCCTTCCCATTTCTTACACTTTCACGGACTGGCAACTAAAAAGGCCCTGCAGGGTGGGTAGGAATCAGAGCTACCTCTTGCCTAGTCTTCTCGCTGCAGCAGTAAATAGTGCCACAGAAGAGAAGGTCAAACATTTGTTTTCCTAGCGATCCCAGCCTCTCCGCCGTCCCCCGGCACATTTCGGCGGTGTCCTCGTGACTAAGCCAGCTCTCAGCCACTGCTCCGGGCGCTGTTTTTCTTCAGGGCCAGCACGGGTCTCCCCACAGGGTAGGTTGGCAGCACCGCAGCTCGAAGGAGACGCCAGGGTCGGCGCCGCTGCCGACCCCAGCCAGGCGTCACGCGGGCTGCGCCGCACGCGAGCGCGGTGTTGGACCGTGGACCAAAACCAAGGGCGCCCATCCTAGCGGGAAAACCAAGACACCAGAACCTGTCGATGGCAGGAGGAATCCTGGTTGGCGTAAGCTCACCCCCCAGACGTTTTTCCAGGAGTCGCTCGCAGCGCAGGAAGCCATGCAGCAGACAGCCGTGCCAAGTCAGCCGCTCGCAGCACGCAGGCCAGCCATCGCCGTGCCGGGAGCAGTTCTGCTGCGCCCAGGCACACAGCAAGGACCCTTTTCTATCCTGTCAGCTCTTGCCCCAGTCGCTCCTAGGATATGATGTATAATAACAGAGAAAACATACATATGTACAGGCTCCATTGTAAACAGCACAAGAAAAAAAAATAGCTGAAAAGTGTGGTTGAACTTTTTAAGAGAATATTATAAATACTGTAATATATCATTTTATTTTATCAGCATGCCTTTTTGTAAATACAAAGAACTACAAAAATAATAGAATGGCTTCTGGCTTATGCCATTGTCCATGTTTATTTTTATTTTTTTAATATTTTTCTGTTGTCCTTAGACTTTAGATAGCCAGTAACTGTCCCCCAAAGAAAAAACAAAACCCTACCCTCCAAAAAAAATATAGATTTAAACAAACAAACAAAAGGCTTTATTGCAAATGATCTTTGCAACATCAGGAATAGGTATTTTTGGGTTCCAATGTGCAATAAGTTGACCACTTCTATGCAAGATTTGGCTAAACTTCCTAATTGTTCTTAAGCTGGGCTACTGACTCGTAGGTGAAGCTTGGTACATTTAGCGTTCATGCTGGCACTTTCATTAAGCTACTCAATTACTTCCAAAAAAAAAGAAAAATCCCTTCAGACTCTGTATATATATTTATTTTTTTAAACATTAGATCTGTATTAAACGCAAGAGGCCGGTGGTATTGTTAATCGGTATGGCTTAAAAAGGAAGAGGAATGAAGTTTCTTCACCTGTTCTTTGGCTGGAGGCAAGTCCTTCTGCCCAGAGAAGAGTTTTGCGGGGTTTTTGCTTTGTTCTTCATCTCGGTTTGCTGCTCGGGGCAGGCAGTGCCATCAGCACAGGTGCTGAAGATAACGGATCTGCATTTCGGTACGTCTTCACTAGGTGAAGCCAACGACAGAGGGAAACTCGGGTCCAAAAGCATTAAGGACATCGGTGTCAAACAAGTCTGAACTCAAAGGCACACACACAGAATTTATATTCCAGATTCAGGGTTGTGGGCAAAAAGTGAGGGTGGTGTTGGCAATTAAAGGGGCATAGCCAAGAAGTCAAGACTACAACAAGTAGCTCTCTTCCCTCCCCCCATTTATAAAATTCCCCTTTTTGGTTAATTTCTTACTGTGTTCTAAAAAGAGCAGAGGGGAAGGGCAAAAAGGAAATACCAATTTAAGCTGCTTTATTCACTTTTCCTGTTCACCTTTTTTTAAAATATAGAAGCCAATGTTGAACAACAACAAAAAAATTAATAAAACCATGATGTTAGAGGCCACACCCGAGTTTGAATTATTTAATTTTCCGCCGCAAAAAAAAAAAAAAAAAAGTTAAAGCTGTAAAAGATCAATAGTGAAGATTAGTGTATTAGAAATTGCATGGTGGCTCATAATGTTCTTACCCAACATGATTAAGAATTACGTTACTATAAGCCAAAAGACAATAAAATAAACGTTACCCTTTTCACTGTACAAGGTAAGGTTGTCTCGGTGTCCCAGTTATTTGCCTGGTTGCACTCTCCTTCCCCTCCATACTTCTTTTTTAGTTGCTTTTTGGTTGAAAACGTGCAAGAGAGACCAGAGTAGGATGCTGCTGGGGGGAGGTTGGTGTCTCAGCTCCTGCCGGTGCCTGGCTCACCCTTGCTCCCAGTCCTGCGCCACGCTCAGAGCATCCCTGGGGACCGGTGGCTTGGTGGCCACAGGGCTCCTGGCCACGGGCAGCGTGGTGCCCCTCATCCATTCGGGCTGGGCCCGGAGGTGCTGGCAGCAGCATGCCCCACACACATGGGACAGCTCCGCTGCTGCTGCCCACATCCAGCGTGCTCTGGCACCGGAGGACTTCATCCTGCAATGCTCAGCCTGACGACCCCTCTCGCTTGCACTAGAAGTCACTTAAAAAGAGGAGCCAGAACACATCTCGAGCCAGCAGCAAGCCCTTCCCGTGCTCCTGGCCACGCAGCATCCACACGGCCAAGCAGGACAAGCACTGAGGACGGTGTCCAAGGACCCCAACCAGCACCGCTCCCTCGGGCGCTTTGCTACAAAGCCACACCAGCGCCTTCCTGGTCCCTGCTTGCTCCAGAAGCAGGGTGGATCCAGCAGGGTCCCACGTGCACTGATGAAGGACTGGGTGGTGAGAACTGAACCCACACAGGCACAAGCCCGCATGCTGCCCGAGCAGGGGGTCCTGCGGCTCAGCAGTGCTGACAACTACACAACCATTTTCTAAACAAGTTAAAAAGAAACAAAAATCACTTCCCCTTTGCCAGTTCACTGCATATCATAATCACGGTCTCCAGCAAGAAAAGCATCATCTCCTCTTAGCGCAGGGAAGCAGGACACCTGCCTTCTGGTCCCACTTTTACCCATCTGTAAAATGGGCATCTCATTACCTACCTCACAGGGGTGTTGTGAGGCTTAATTAACAACCGAGTGTAACGATCTGAGACTTGCAGATAGCACAGGCACCATGGTGCACGCAGAAATAGCCCAGCCCATAAACACGCTGCTACAAAACCCCTTCTTGGCCAGCACTGCTCCAGCTGAGGCAGCTTCCCCTCTCCGGGGTGAGACCTGGCTGCTCGCTTTGCTCACGGTTTGGTCCGAGGCCCCCATGGCAGCCTTGCTCCCCCAGCACTCCCAGGTTTTATTCTCTGCTTTATGGGAAGAAAGGAGGAGGATGCGACCAGCTGAGGGTGGGAGGGAGGAGGAATGAGTACAAGGAAATGCAGTGGGCTGGGAGTTCAATGTCTGGACTTTGAGTTCCTTTGTACTGTACATCTTTTTACTTTGGAATTTGCAATAAAAAGCTGTGTCCAGCTTGGCTTCATTCTCTCTCTTGGATGCCCTATCAGTCTGTTACCTTCGTAATGTAGCCGACCACGGTAAATGCCTGTCCTGTGCCCCAAAAATCAACACATGAACTTGCCTCCGTGCTTGGACAGCTCTGGAAAACAGGAGGTGCAAAATCCTCTTCCTGCCCGCAGCGATGGGGCTGAGTTATCCCAAAAAGCACAAAAAGGACAACAGTGATAACATGACCTAGTTCTGACCAGGGACACGGTGCTGGAGCGAAACAGGGATGTACCTGGAGCTGAGCTTTTCGGGTTCAAGGCTGGTGGTTTGCAGAACGGGCATTGAGCTGCTGCAGTGCAGAGCCTGTTCCTGGCTCTGCAACAAGTCCTGCAACACCCTGGTCATGCAAACACCTCTAGCATAGAAAAGAGAGAGGGTTTGATGCCCAGGCTGGGGCAGGACCCCAGCAGTGGCTTTGCAGAACCAGGCTGAGCCTGGGATCCAGCCTCTCTTAGGCAAGCACCCCAGCTCCTTTGGGACCAGGAAGTCACAGTTTCAAAAACCACCCAGCCCTGACACAGAGCTCACCCCAGTGTCACTTGAGACTCACACAAGCCAAGGAGAACACACAGAGTCGGCCTCCAGCTCTCAGCTTCTCCACGAGGCTTTATTGCTGCTTGGTTTCTCTCCAGCCCCTTCTGCAAGATGCTCTGGTTTCAGTGACGTCCCTGCTTCAGGCGGTGTCTGAGCCCAGCAGCCAGTGACAGGAGTAGGCAGCAGTCACCATGAGGAGGACGGAGGCGAGGAACCCCCCAAGGATGCCGGTGGCCACGGAGCTGACCCAGCCCAGGAGGCTGCGGGTGTACGGAGGGGGTGGCCGCCTCTCGAAGCGTAGCTCCCCCAAATCTCCCATGCCCCCAGCCAGGGCCCTCCTGCCCCGCACCCCGGCGGGCTGCTCGCCCTGCAGCAGCAGCCGCGAGGAGGTGAGGTGCTGCACGGTGCGGCCGTACTCCTCCACGTTCCTGCGCAGCTCCAGGCTCCTGTCCTGGTTCAGGTTTTTCCCCAGCTCCCGGGCTATGTCAGGGCGCCCAATTTGGTGGAGGCTGCGGACCAGCACATCCCAGGACGTTCCCTCTCCTGCTGACTCCAGCCAGCTCCGAAGGGCTTCCGAGCAGCCAGGGCGGTTGCAGAGAGCACAGGGGGCACGGGGGTGGTTGCTGCCCCCCGGGAGCTCCCCCAGGTCCTCCTGAGGTCCCACCAGTTGTTCTTGGAGCTGGCGGCACTCAGACAGGGACAGCTGCGCGGCGATGCGGCTCATTGTGTGACGTCCCACGTTGTCTGCCATCGTGTCCTCGCACCGGCTGCCTGCCACCAGCGAGAGCAGGATGAGTGCTGTGGGTACCCTTGACATCGTCATGTCCCAGTGACACGGCTCCCCCAGATGACCTCACAAGCTGGCACATTCCAGGGACGTGTCCACTGTCACCTCGGGGGCATTGTCCCTGTCCCTCCCAGGGCTGAGCATCTCCTGTCCGCAGCGCCGTGCCCAGCTCAGCTCTGACCCTTCTGCTTTCCCACAGGGCATTTTCCCCCTCCACCCCACAGCCACAGGGAGCAGAAAGCAGAGCTGGGTTCAGCCGAGGGGGTTTTGCATAGGGAGCAGCCAAGGAGCCGTAACCACGAGGTGGCAATGCAGCCCTGGCGACAGCAGCCTCCCCAGGCACTCACACTTCATAACCCATGTCGTGATAGGGCTCCCATTTCCCCAGGACACACGTGTTTCTCCCCAGACAGCCCCAGCGCGGAGTGATGCACAAGGCAGCGACCCAGGAGCAGGACCGATGCCCTCACTGGAGGCTTGCGAGGCTGATGTTACCGGGCTCAGTTCTCCAGCATCCCCTCTCCTGTTTCGCTCCATCATCACAACCCTGAGCCCTTGAAGCTGGGGAGCTCAGGCATGGCAGGGATGGGTCAGGAGCTGATTTTACCACCATAGATGGATTTAGCCACTGGATGAGGACTATCACAGACTCACAGAGGCAAATCACACGTTGTGGAGGCAGTTTTCAATCCCAGCTGGGGAGATCAGAGCATCCCCCAAAATGCCAGGGACTTGGGCTGGCTCAGACAAGAGCAGGCAGGGTTCACCAGTTTTGTGGGGTTACCCAGCTGCATGCATGCTTTCCATTTTCAAGTCTCCAAATCTCTCCAAGAGGTCAGGGCCCAGCTGCAAATTCATCTCAGTGCTCTGTAGTGCAAAGAAACGTCCACCTCGGCCAGCTTTGCCATCACATCCCAGCTGGAAGCAGCCCCCAACTGAGCTTTCCGTGCTCTGGGGAGAGCAGAGCTGGGTCCCAAGGCGCTCTTTTGGGTCCCCCCAAGCAGGGCCAGCTCAGCCACTGCCAGGGGGCTTCACCAGCACACGGAGATACTTTGCTGGCCACGGCTGGGCTCAGGAACAAAAGCAGAGGCTCCTGCCTGAGCAGGAGGCCCCTGAAACCCAACACGGCCCATGGAGGGACAGGGGGAGGGGAGCACTGAAAAACCCCAAACCCCACCAGCACAGCAGGGCTGGACGAAGCAAAGGTGTGAAGTGCCATCAGCTTCTACATGCTCAGCCTCAGGATGCTCGCAGCAGGTGGGAACAGCAGAACCAAGCCTCCCTTTGCAGGAGGAGGAGGAGAAAGGAGCCTTCTTCCCATTTTCCAGGCTTGCAGCTCTGCAGCCCATCTACCAAATAATTTATTCATAGCACAGTAACCTCAGGGGGTCCCAATAAAAGGCCAGAGCTGGCCTCATTGTCACAGATGCGGAGCACAAAGGCTCCATGCACCTCCACAGACGCCAACAAGAGCCAGGAACGCCACCGCAGCCCCCCTGCCCTCCGCACCTCCTCACCTCGCTGCCCAGAGGCACCCTGGTGTTGCCCAGCTAATTAGCACAATTAATTCTGGCTGCTCACCTGGCACCACTGCTGAGCTGCAGTCCCAGAGCCCATAGGGAGAGGCGATGCCGCCTGCCAGCCCCCCCAAGGCACGTGGGAAAAGGAACAAGCACGCACCCAGCCGGCTTTTCCCCTTACGTTCATTAACAAAGGCATCCGTTAATGAGAGCATCAAAGCACAACTTCCCCTCCAAGGCTCTGCATGCTTGTTTGACGGGAATCTCATGGAGTTTCATGAGGAAACCTCCTCGCTCCCTCTGTCCACCCAGATTTGCAGGGTCCCCATAACATAACAGCAGCAGCAAAACCCCAAGCAGCACAGACACTAAAACCCCCCTGATACCCCAAAGTTAACTGCCGCACAGCCAGGCAGCATCAAGCACTAATTACAGACATGAAAACACACAAAGCAGCAGCAGGAAACTGCACTTTTTCAGAAAGCAAAGCTCCCTGCAAGCCCCCCGGTTAAAACTCCCCCCCTTCCCCATAACCCCCCCAAATTCCTGACCCCAGAGCTGCCCCACATGGCTCTTACCTGCAGGTGCTTGAAGATAGGTCTTTGCCAGAAGCATGGCCAAACCCACAGGCTGCTGAGTCCATGAACCACCCCCCCCCCCCCCCCACCCCCCAGAATTTGGGTGGGGGTCCTCTACAGGAATAATCCCCTCCTCGTGGTGGCTGGGTCTTACTGAGGGGATGGTGCACACCTGGAGCCCCCATCACCCTAACGAGGGGATGGGGCACACCTGGAGCCCCCATCACCCTAACAAGGGAATGGGGCACACCTGGACCTCCCCATGTCCCTCCTGTCCCTTGCAATGCCCCCTTGTCCCCTCGTATCCCACAGCCACCCCTACCCCAGCACCAACACCCCCTTGGGGCTCAAAAAGTGTGGGGGGATGTAAGAGCTGATACAGGGAGCCGTGAGCTCTCAGGAGGGCTTTCATGTAATCTCTTTAATACTGTGTAATACTTTTCTTTTTAAAATACAGTATTTCTTGAGGTAGACCATTACAGTTCAAAAGCATTTCTTTTTCAGACATCAATAAGACATGAATTAAATACTTTCATGTACAATATGTTGCAAAATGAGGTAGAAGTGGTTACAGAGAGTGTACAAAGTCAAATATGATAATAATAATAATAAAAAGTCTTCAGGAACCCAGTACCACTTTTTGGAGGCGATGGGGAGGAGGCAGCTCCCAGAGCGGCGTGTCGTACCACCCGGCGCCAGCCTCCCCGGTAATGCCCTTTGCACGCGCGTGCATCAGTGGGAAACTGCAAAAAAAATGGGGAACCCCCCCAAAAGCTGGCTCCTTTGGCATCCTGAGCACTGGGAGGGTGAAGCCGCCACTCGGCCCCGCGCCCCCGCCGAGGCTTTTCCTGCTCTGCGTGCGCAGACCCTGAGGTTCGGGGAGGGAGTTTGCCTCCCAAGCACAAGACGTAGCGCTAAAAAAATGACTTTTGAACCGAAAAACCCCAGCGGCCCACCCGACTACGTGAGGCCGATGGGGTGGTGGCGGAGGCCAAAGGGAGCGGCTGCGCCCATGGGGGGGAGGCGAGCTGAGGTTTATCCAAAAAGCGGTGCTGGCGACAGCTCTCAAACTACGGCACTAGCACTCCTTCCGTCGAAGACACGTTACTCCACCAAACACTACAATAACAATGTTAACAAAAAAAAAAATGAAACAAAACAAAACAAAAAATCAAAATAAAATTATGGCATAATATATGTGAAAAGCACCCAAAATACATTCAACTTTCATCTTTGTAACAGCTTCAAGTTTTTTTTTTCTTTCTTTCGTCTTTCTGTCACCCTTTTTGGAAGCAAATGCACGAGACAGCTTTGTCCTAAGACTGCAAACCCTTCAAATCTCTTTTTCCTTTTCTGAGAAGATAAAAAGAGTTTTTAAAAACACATTCTTCTTTTTTTCTGAGGTAATTATTTTCCTGAGTAGTTAAAAAGAAAAACAAAAAAATACTACATACCTTACAAAAATAAAAACGAAGTCTAGTATATTAAACAATCTACAGCATTTTACTCCAAACCCCTGGGTTCTGCGATCCCCCCCCCGCCTCCCCCCTCCCCGTGCCGCTTCCTCCGGGCCTGAGGGCATCGCTGCCCCGGGGCATTTCTGTTGGAAACAAGGAAAAATAATGGAAACTCGAGCCTCTGCGAATAGGCACGGGGCTCTTGCATCGATCGGCAGAAAGCCGAATCCTGGCATGCCCCCGGCCCCACTTGTCGCATCGCTGGTCTGGAAGCGGCTGCCCGGGGAGGTGGGCGAATAATAAATAGGTTATCCTGAGTTCAGTGAGCGACTACTTCCAAAAAAATGAAGAACCAAACCAGCCCAGTCACGTCAGAAACCATGAGAAAGAGGTATGTTGGTTGTCATCGGGTCTTCCCGGGGAGTCTCTCGCGGTTCGGGAGGCGGCGGCCGGTCACCCCCCGGGCCACGCCGTCAGTGCCTGGACCCGTACATCTTATCCCACTCCACGAACAAGTCCAGCTCCTTCTGCGAGGTGGCGGGGCGGACCTTGCAGAAGGCTTTCTCGAAGTCCTTGTAGGAGGTGGGCTGGATCTGGCCTGGCAAGCCGTGCAGCGTGGTGGCCCCGGCGTGCTGGCAGAGCTGGATCAGCTCGCCGCCCGAGAAGCTCTCCGTGTGCTGCACGAGGGAGGCCATCTCCCTCTCGCTCAGGCAGGAGCCCTGCTGAGCCAGCACGTGGTGGAGGATCTGCCGCCGGGCGATGCTGTCCGGCGGGGAGATGTAGAAGCACTTGGCGAAGCGCCGGTGGGAAGCCTCGTCCATGCTGCCGGGCCGCGAGGTGGTCGCGATGATGACCACGTTCTGCTCGGCAGAGGTAGCTACGTTGTCCAGGTAGGAGAGGAGCTGGGACTTGAGGTTTCCAGCCTGGCCACTGTCCTGGGCCACCAGCAGGGACTCCGCCTCGGTGATGAGCACCACTGAGGGCTGCCGGCACTTGGCCACAAAGAAGACGGTCTGCAGGATCTTCTCAGCTTCGGCTTTCCAGGTGGAGAGCAGGGCTGTGCCACTGAGCTTCAGCAAGGTGGAGCCCAGCTGGGTGGAGATGCAGCGGCTCAGCAGGGTCTTCCCCGTGCCATGTGGCCCGAAGAGCAGGATGGTGCGGGGTGGTCGGCTCGCCCCGGTGTAGGCACCGGGCCGCAGGATGGGCCACACCAGCTCCTCCTCGATGGTGGCCTTCACGGAGACCTGCCCAGCGATGTCCGTCCACTGCACGGGCGGCCCACGCTCCACAATCTTGGTGTTCACCAGCTCCAAGACCAGCGGGTCGACGTTTTTGGGCTGCTCCTCCACTGGCGGGCTGCCAAAGACAGGTGCTTTGGGTGGCAGCCGCAGCGGGAAGGAGGGCCCCAGCTCGGCTGCCCGCTCCCCGTTGGCGAGGGGGGGGCTGAACTTCTCAAAGGGCTCTGCTGGCCGTAGTGGGGCCTCCCCGGTGCCATAGGGCGGCGAGACCATGCTCTTCATCGGCTGCCCGCCGTACTTGCCGCTGTGCTCCTCGGTGCTCCCCGCTCCCGCCGGCCGCTTGCCGGCACTCGGGAACCCGTTGCCTCGGCACTCGCCGTTGTCCGACATGGGGTAGGGGGACTTTGGCTGCTCGTAGCTGTATTTCCGATACCTGCCCTCTGCCTCGTCCTCCCCGCCGGAGATATCGAAGGCTTTCCTCTTCAGGGCGCCCGCCGCCTCGGTGCCCAGGGGTGGCACGGCCAAGGGGGCCAAGCCAGCCCCTTGGTAGCCGTACGCCGGCACCACGGGTGGGCGGGCAGCAGGCGGTGGGGCCGGGAGCGGGGTGGGCGCTGCGATGCCTGAGGGCAGGTAGGAGGCAGAGGGATGAGGCGGGTGGATGGCCCCGTAGCCTGGCTGCGGCGCGTAGCTGCCCGAGGCGTAGTTGTAGACAGGGCCAGAGGAGCCGTAGCCTGGCACCAAGGCAGACGAGGGGTGCGTGGGCTGCAGGAGCCCCGAGCCGTGCAGGGCAGGCGGGTGCGGGGGGGCAAGTGCTGTGCTGGGCTGGGCGCAATAGCCAGAGGGCAAGTAGGTGCCGCCGTAGCCTGCGGGGTACTCCTGAGACGAGCCCAGCCCGCCGGAGCCGGCCGCTCCTCCGCACGAGTTCCCGGGGTAGATGGGATCGGTGAGGTTGGCGGACACCACTGGGGAGCCACCGAGCCCCAGCGGCACGCTGCCAGTGGGGACAGCGGGTGGCACCACCGCCTTGGCACCGGAGAGGCCATCGTGGATGGGGGTCAGCGGGTAGGCGCCGTCAGAGCTGTGTGGCACGGGCCAGGGCTCCCCGTCCCCCTTCTGCCCATTAACCGGCCCAAAGGCTCCATCCCCGTAGCCGCTCAGCGCCGGGCGCTCGTAGGGCGCATCCAGCACCCCCGAGTACTTCTCGGCGTACCTCTTGAGGAGGTTGGAGGCGGTGAGTGCCGAGATGTCGTCGTTGGCCCAGGCGTAGTTGAAGCGCTGGCGGGTGCTGGGGTACAGGTCGGACTTGTGGGCTGGAGAGGAGGTGGTGGAGGAGACGTCGAGGTGCTGCTCTGGCCACTGGTTCAGGGACTGGGCATGCTCTGGTGACCAGTGCATCTTCGACAGACCTGTGGGACACAGGGCAGAAGTAGGGTGAAACCAATGGAAGAAGGACGAGCGCCTCTCTGCACCCAAAACCCACTGTGCCATGCTGTCCATCTGCTACAAACCTATGCTCTGAATTATGCACCTCCCACGCGAAAAGCCCCTCGACCACCCTCTTGCATCAACTAATGCAAAAATCTTCCACCACCGATGCAAACACCCCCAAGTACCAGCAACCGCAAAGACTTCAAAGAAAGCAGCCAGTGTTGACAGTCACGTTGCCCAACAGAACACGACAGCCACGGTACCAGCCCGCACCCTTGGGACACCCACCTCCACCTCCAGAAGCCCACCGGCAGCTCCAGCCCCTGCGTCCTGCTCCCCAAGCTGGGGCTCGCTCCCTTTATTTTGCTGGGCCCAGAAGCCATGAATTGGCAAAGCCATCATTAATAGCATATTAAGGCACTCATTATAATTATAACACACGTAGTATTAATAGCACGTTAATAGTGTTTAGCATATTAATAGCATGAAGAGAGCTGGGGTAAAGCGCAGACAATGCGAGCAGCTCCACGCAGCCCCATGCATCGAGTACGGCTCCTGCCCAGGGAACAAAGCCAGGGTGGAAGCTGTGCAAATTCCAGCTTTCCGAGGTGGCAGGGACCCGGGGGCTTGCATTGCACGCTTGCACACACGCACGTGGGAAGCAGCCCTTGCACCTGGGCTGAGCACAAGCCTCGCCAGCATCTCTCCGCTCAGCCGCTCACACCGGTGCCCGCTGGCAATGTATCTCAGCAAAGGGGAAGATGGAAAAGTGATGGCCAGCACCCAGCCCTTCCACGGCAGCGTGCCCCATTGTTATATCTGCGTACGGGTCCCCCGCGCCCCCCCAGCAGCCCCCCTGCCCTCTTGCACAAAGCCGCAGGGACGGCTGCAGCGGGAGCGGGAGGGACCTCGCGCACCATTCACCGCCGCGCTCAGCCTTTAAGCCACTTTGTGACCACAGCACAATTAGATTACTTAATGCTTTAATTGACTTATATGGCATTTGTACTTCCACTTTGGATATCAAACTTACACAAGAGGATTTAAATGGCGGCTTTGCGTGGCTTTATCCGGCATCCTCCCTGCATTTACTTGCCATTATTAAAGTGCTACCGATAGATAAACGTTCAGACAGAGACAGCCAAGACAGCCTGCGGGAAAGGGCCCTTTTTAATGAGCACAAAGGAGAACGCTTTCCAATAAACCTTTGCTCCCGCAGCAGATTTTCCCCGAGCTGTACATGGGCTCTGGCTGGGCAGAGAGAAGTGGTGGTGGCCAAGGGGGACCTTTCCCCTCTGGCTGGGAGCAAAAGGCACAAAGAAGCTATTAAAAGGAAAAATGAGGTTTGGGGTGAGGAACAAAACATTATGTATATATATATATATATATATATATATTTTTTTTTTTTTTTGAGGACACTAAAGCACCAGGAGTTTCCTTGTTCCATGTTGTGACACCAGCCAGGAAACTCCTCTCTAGGTCAGAACCCCAGTGTGTTGCCAAACTGCATGAAAAATCTGTTTCTGGCCCAAAAGAGCTTCCAGTGGTGAGATCCCGCGGGTGCTCAGAGTGGCTCTGGCACATGCCAACCATCTCAGCAGCCTCTTTGTGCTGGAAACACAGGGCAGCAAAACGCATCTGCAAAGACAGGGAGTGCAGCTGCACCAGGAGCCAGGTACAAGCCCAGAACGGGGGTACAAATCCTGCAACTGGCATATCCGGGCAGTGCTAGGTTAATTTCCCAGGAAAACACCCCAGCAAGGATAAACACAGTCTCTGGGTTATTCCTCCGAGCAGTGCTCTGCTTTCTTTCCCCATAGCACGGGCTGATGCCAGCACCTGAAGCCTTTGGATGCCAGCTAAGAGCTGGTTGTCTAAAAGTAAGCGCGGAGCTAGGACTTTTCTGATGTTAAAGCCACCCTGAGGTTGGCAGCTGGCAGCCCAATGTCACCGCAAGTGCTGCGGCCAGGGCTGGTCCTTCGGCTCCATCCCCAAAGCAGCATCAACAAAAGGGGCAGGGGGGGTCCCGGGGGTCTCCCTGGGCACATCAACACAGCCGTGCATCTGCGCTGCTGCCAGCAGGAGCCGTTCAGGGCACCGCTGCAGCGAGAAAAGCAAACAAGAGCGTGAAAAGACCGAAAACCGCTTCCATTTGACCCCTTTAAACATGAGCTGCAGTCGGGAGACGTAAAACCGAGCGAAGACCCCATCACACCCTTAAAAACCCAATCGCCCGGCGAAGGGGGAGGGCTGGCAGGCCCCGGAGAAGTTGTCAGGGGGCTGCAATGTAACGTGAATGAGCTCTCAGAGTGGGACAGATGTTTCAATGCTCCCCTTGGCAGTGTGAGAAAATTACTGTCCAGTGACCAAATGGCACGGCCGGTTCCCACCCTCGCTGCTGGCCCATTATCTAAAGCGCAAGACAAAGGCGGGGAGGGGGGGCTGGGCAGGGGAGAATCCTATTGTTCCCTCCCGCCCTAATTATGGAAATCTTGTTAATCTATTCAGCAGCAACTCTGAACTGGGCTTTTGTTAGGAGGCTTTTTAGCCGCGCGCAACCGGGGCGCACCGCCAAGGGTGTCCAACCGCTCGGCCTTGGGGACGGGGTGCGCTCCCCGACACTATCCCCCCCCCAAGGAAAGTTCAAACCGAGCGATGGCAAGTGCAGCCACGATGCTCTGGCCACGCCGGGCTCCCCAGCATCGTCCTGGTGTGGCCGCCTTTGTTGGAGGCTCGTGGGGTGGCCAAGGCACGGCCAGCACCCACGGCCCTCGTGCGCACAGCAAGCGGCGGGTGCAAGGATGCTGTGGGTGTAAAAGAGGCGTGTGCGTGCTGTGCCTATGCACATATGCAGGCGTTGCTGATGCTCATGCATTAAAAACTGGATGCAAGGCCAACGCGGGCGAATGACACGAGGCAGAGCACGCTGGTGGCAGCAGCAACCAGCTCTCCCTAGAGGGATCAGCGAGGGGCCGAATGGATTTGGATGGCAAAGAAGGGGACAGAGAAGATGGGAGCAAACTGGCTCGAGCGGAGGAAGCTCTAAAGCTGGGGTTTAAACCCAGCCAAGATCCACGCAGGAGCAGCCGCGGCCCTGTAAGCGCTGGCCTTGCCTCAGTTTCCCCCTTGCTCTGCTCAGCCTTTCCTGCTGGGTTTTGCTCATACTGCTGCTGCCTTCCTGGTTCATCTGCTGTGGGCTCCTTGTTTGTGGAGGATCTGTGCTTTTGAGAAAGGTTCTGGGTAGCTTCATTATCACCACACTGTCCGCAGCAGCTTCTTGTCCTGAGCCTGCCTGGGCTTTAATTCCCCCACGTGAAAACTTTGGGCCTAGAGGGAGCAAACCCGGCTGCTGGGCGTCTCATTTCTCAGCCCAGCCTTCACCAAACACTTCCCACAGCCCTTACAAACGCTGCTAACACAGATCTCTTCTACCAGGTGCACGGGTTTGCCACGCGGGATTTTGCTCTCAGCACCCAGAGCTGCATCCAGACAAGAACCTGCCCCCCCACCGAGCTGACAGCTTCATTGCTGCAGCTGGATCTGCAGCACCAAGGGGGGCTTGCATCTGTGCAGAGACGCTCCGGGTCTTGCAGCGCGCCTCGGCACTCGGACGGCCGTTGGGTTTTCAGCCACGGTTCAGCGCTTTGCTGCTCGGAGCTGCAGGAGTCGTGCTGCTTCGCTGGAGGCTGAGCAGCGCCAGGAGCTTCAAGGCGAAAGGCGAGGCGGAAAAAAAATGCAGGAGGAGAGAACAGACTTTCCCGACTCTGCCCAATGCACGGGAGGCCGCAGGAACGACTGTATTTCTTTTAAATGAGGCATTTCCTGATGATCTTTTTTGGCTTCTGCTGCGAGGAGCTCGTCCTGGGTTGGCTTGCCCCCGTCTTATAACCTCAGCGTAGGCAGAGCGCAACAGCATTACGGCAAGTCAAACCCCGGCAATAAATGAGAATTATGACACTCGCTATGGACCCGAGAAACCTTTTAACATCGATGCTGTAGATTCCAGCAACATTTCTTGCACGCCAATGAACGCCTTTCAGCCAGATCCCGGTCATCTCCTTCGAGTCCATGCCCTGGTGGGTCCACGCCAGGCAAAGCAGCGGGGCAGGGACCCCCGCCAGCCCCAGGCTCAAGCATCCACGCTGCCCACTCATATATCAAGTGCAGAGCAGCTGGACATCAGGACGAAACGGGGACCGGCCAATGGGCCACAGCCCATCTGTGCTGCTCCACGACCCATCCAGCAAATGAAAAATTAATACGTGTCCGCTCGGCCTGGCAGCAGCTGAGCATCACCCATCTGTCAAGGCAGGACCAGAAACTCGCCACTAAATGTCATGGGAGGAAACTGGACGCACGGGGTGCCCCAGGAGTCCCCAGAACCAGGGGGTGTGGGCAGCAAAATTGGGATATTATTAATAACAAGCTGGTTCCATAAGTGGATTTGAGGAATTTCATTTCCCCCCCCAGACATTGCTTCTCATCCAGCAGATGCTCCCCTTGTTTTCCATAGGAAGTTCACTGAGGAGACATTGCAGCTCTGACCTCCCGGTAGATCCTTGCTTGAAGGACAGTTCCCAGGTAGGAAGGAGGTTTTCAGTAAAAGCTTCGTTGAGCATTTAGGTCATCCAAGTCTGCTGTCCCTCAAGGTCTCTGGGCAGGTGCTCAAGGTGCAGGAGAAAGCTCAGCTTTCCTGGAGAACAGGGCCGTGGCCCATGGGTGCTGCTCAGGTCCGTTCTGGGAATGCAGACCTGCCCCAGAATTTCATTCCTTGATGCCAGGAGAGCTCCCCAGAGCCGGGCTTGGCTGCAGCACGTTGGGCCCAGCCCATTTTCCAAGGATTACATTAGAGAGGAAAATCCATTTCTAATCAGCAGAACAATTTCCCCAAGCAGACGTGGCCCCATAAAAAGGTCAGGAGGTCAAACGGACCCAATTTGCATACAATCTGCATAACAAGGGAGGGTGGCAAGCATGCCATGAAGCACCCGGCCCTGGTCCCACACGGGCAGCGGGACTTCACCTCCTGCTTCTGCCCCAGACCGGCCGGAGGATGCGGCGAGGTTTGGGCTCTGCTTCTCCCATGGGGGCTGTCAGCCTGAGCCCTCCAGAAACCCACCAGGTGGATCAGTGGCACTTGCTCCCTCCTGGAGGTTTTGGCCCTGCAGGTTTGCGGGGTCGATGGGAAGACGCAGGGATATGATCCGGAGGCATCTTTCTGCCACTTTCTGCTCCGCTGCTCCAGAAGACACTCGGCGAGGTGCTGTCACCGACTGGATGGAAGCTGCTCTGAAGAGCTTCTTGTCCTGACCTCGCTGCATTCAAAGCCACTTGCTGAAAGACATCAGGACGTTCCGCATCCCCCCGTCATCCCAAAAGAAGGGTGCTGTGAAAGGCAATGTGGATGCAACGTGCCCTGTGTGATTCTTCCCTTCCTGCCGGGGCTCCGTGGTGCCAGCAGCAGCAGCACCGTGGGACCCTCCTGGTGGGTGGGATCCTCGCTGCACCACGAGGAGCGAAGCAGAAGTGTGATGGGGCCGGACGCAGCCCTGGGTCTCTGCTCCACTGCCATGGATGTGAAGGGGGAATAACTCCAGCACTGCTTGCCCACTGTGCGCAGTCCCGTGCGGAGCAGAAGCGAGTTTTGGTATTGGGAGTGATGCACGGTGCTTGTGCAAGCAGTGGCCCAGGGCCAGCAGCTGTCCTCGTGCTGTGCCATGGCGATGGGTTCCGGGAATTCCCAGAGGATGACAGAGCCACCAGAGGGATTTTGCAGGCTACAAGTGCCTAGCTTGCAAGTGGCAAAGCCCAGAGGCTGGCATGGTGAGGGAGCAGCGCAGGCACCGTCGTGGTCCCCACAGGGCACTAGTGCATGCAGTGCTGCTGGCCGATGCAGCTCAACCTGTCGTGGGCCGGTTCAAGGCCTGGATTTTCTTTTTGCATTTCAAAATGCCATGGGGAGGAAGCTTTACAGCAAGGACCGGTGCTGCTGCACCCAGGGAGCCATGGTTTTGCTTTGTGCCCAGCACCATGCGTGTACCCAAGCCTCGGACAGACCCTCTGTGGTCTGTGAACCTGGATATGTGTGTGAAACCCAGAGGGTTGAGGGCGATTTTCAATATTTCCCTTTGCAAGAAGAAAGCATCACAGCTACGTTTTGTTTTCCCACAAGCACTGAGCAGTTTTGGACACTGTGGCACCCTCAGTCCCTTCACCCAGCCCAGGACCTCTCCTCTCTGGGTATTTTTCACGCTGCAGCTCCAATAACAAACTCCCCCGAGGGCCAAAGCCAAGGCAGGAGCCACCAGCCCAGGTCCCCCTCCTGCTCTATCTGCTCCAATATCTCGGCTGCAGCCGGGTCGTGGCTGGAGGCTGCGGAGGAAGCGGGAGCGGGGCTGCAGCAGGGAGATAATTTGCCGCGTGCACCGGAGCCTGTCGCAGCGGTAGCTGTAACGCTCCAGCTCATATCCTCCACGGAACGAATCAATCTTAATTAACTCTAATTCTGGATAGCCTCCCTGCCCCATCCAGCGCCTTTAGAAACGCGGTTGTATTTTCTGCCTCGGTGCCTTCCCCAGGCAGCGTGCTCCGGGGGGAATTGAGCAAAAAAATCCTCTTTTTACCGCTGCATCTCCATCCTCTCGGTCCCCTTGTGCCCCCATTCTGTGCCCGGCAGGAAGGCAGACCCCAGCCCTGTTTAACACCTTCCCGTGCTTCTTGGAGCATCACGCACCGCAATGTGTCCAGCCCCGCTCGCGCAGCGCCTTGGGGGAGGCCTCTCGGTGCCTTTTGTTTTCACAAGCCTTTTGACTCGCTGATTCTTTTTTAAACACCGCCCCAGCAGCCTGAAAAGCAGAGGTCCCTCCTGCACTCCATTCACTAATGGATTTTCCAGAAGTTCCCTTTTTGGGCTTCTTTCTTTGCTGACACTGCTGCCCTCATCCACGCCGGAGGCTGCATCTCCCCTTCTGCAATGCGCCTCTGCTTGCATGGACGGGTGGACAGACGCTGACTTTGGGGACCCACGTGCTGCACTCGGAGCTGCTACAGCTCCAAGAGATTCTTGCACGGTTATTTGCCTTATCGTTAAAGCAGGGTATGAACACCTCTGCTAGTTATTACATGTTTGTGCATTCCTGCTAAAAAAAAAAAAAAAAAAAAAAAAAAAAAAACTAGGTTAAACAACAACGAGTTGGGAATTCACCCCCCAAAAAGGGAGCTTTTGGGGATGGCGGGTCCAGCCTCACACCAGGAGGCTGAAAATTGCTGCTCCAGACCCTGCTACACCCCAGGGGAGGCTTCACCCCCAGCCCCAATGGCAGCCTCAGGGTGAAGGCATCGACGCTCCCTGGTGCTGGGAAATTGGGGAGAAGTTTTGAGCCGCGCTGGCTCCATGAAGCCTCCGAGATCGCGCATCGATCGGGCAGCGCCGGGCCTGTCTCCGAGAGCTAATCCTAGGGCAGAAATAATTCATTTTCCTCCCTTTTCAGCAGCCACTCATTAAAAAGTAATCACCTTGTACGAGGAGGATATGAACAGCCCAAGGTCAGATCCATAATTGCGTTATTTCTGGAGCACATACCTGGCTCGGGCGACCAACAGCTACGCTCTGACCCCAGCCCTGCTGCCCCCCGGGAGCCAAGCCCTGCCCCACTGCACAGCTTGGAGCTGAGGAAGAGGAAGATGAAGATGGAAACATCTCCGCATCATCATCCCTCTGCCAGTGCTGCCCACCAGCGCACCCACATCACCTTACTGGGATGTCGTTCCATCCATCCCAAGCATCTGCAACACCTGGGGGGGGGGAAATATTATTTATTTTCACCTTGCTGGCACTTGGCTGTTTTACGAGTGTGGAGCTGCAAAGCATAAGATAAAACTGTAAGGTGCAGGTGAGAAAATGCCAAAATAACGGGCGGGAAGCTGTGCTGCTTGCACCAGCATCTCATGCGCCTCTCGCATCCAGCTCGGCTGCCGCATCCCTGTCCCCTCCTCGCTGCCCACTTCCCCAGCTCCCAGCCAGCACCAACATCCTCCTCCTCCTGTCGGGACACACGGCTGCAGCCTTCGCCCCGAGCATGGGGGGCTGCCCACCCCATAAATCCATTTCCTGCATTCCTCACCCCGGTAAGCAGGGAGCCCCTGGGGCTCCTTCACACGTGGAGCCGATGACGACGGGCACCTCAGCACGCTCTCGGGTTACTAGAAACCCACCCAGCACATAAAATCCTTCCCAGCGCTGTTATTTATTCCCCTGGGCTTTGGAGCTGCAGGCGAGGAGCCACAGTCCCTGCCCCACAAACAGGGGCCACGAGGTTTAGCCCGCTCGCAGCACGTTATTGTTTCAGCAGATTTATGCTTGCAACATGTGGCCTGATTCAGCATTTTGAGGGAGGAGGGGAAGATGCTCTGGGAACCGGCTGGAGCATGGGGCTGGGATGGGGCTGGAGCATGGGGGACGGGGTGGGGATGGGACAGGGATGGGGCAGGGATGTGGTGATCCCAGATCTGACCGAACTATGCAGAATAGGTAAGAAAATCCCCACGTTTCAGCATCGGAAGCAGGAATGCTGCCGCAAGGTTCCAGCGCCAGGCTTTGTGCTGGTCACACAGGGCCAGCTCAGGATCCTGAAGTCACCACCAGCGACACTGGGAGCAAGACACGAAGCGATGCCCCAAGCAGGCGACCCGCTCTCCCTGGGTCGCCTCATCCTTTTCACCCTTCCTTCGCAGAGGAGCATTGCTGCACACAGCCCTTACAAGACAGGCGGTGGCAAACAAGGAGAGGAGCCGGGGCTCGCCCCCGCTGACAACGTCCCCTTGCATCACGGAGCTGCCACGTCCCCGCAGAGGACGAGGCACGAGACAAAGCCGTCCGGCAGCTGCTGCCGCCGCTGCTTTCGGAGGCCTAAAGCAACGCGAAGGGAGATTAATGACAGCGAGAGCAGCTGAGCTGCTCAGCCACCGGCCGGGGGACGAGGGGACCCAGGCTCCCGCGTCCCCTGCTGCCACGAGTCCCTTCCCAGCTCGGTGCTGCCGCACCTCTCATCTATTTACACAGCAAATTCTTTGTCAGGGACAGCCTCCTCTTATGAGTTTGGCCAGGGCAGGAGAAAGGGGCACTTATTCAGCTATTATTCAGCTTTTTTTTTTGTAGGCAAGACAAGTGTGGGTTAAAGTGCAATTTGTCTTGACATTAGTTTTCACTTTCTTGGGGAAAAAAAAAAAAAAAAAAGTGGCTCTTTTGAGGGAAAACACTCGCCTGGGCACCGCAACCCCAGCAGCCTGGGGACACTTCTGCTGCTCCTGGCTGGTCTCCAAATGGCACCCAAAATATGGGGGTCCTGGTCCAGGGCTCGGGGCCCCGGGCACCTCCGCAATGCAGACCATGACAGCATCGCTGTAATGTAATAAACTCGCCCAATTTTTCCTTGATCGAGTTATCTGTGCTCAGGAGAAGGCAGCTGGAAAGAAAAACGTGTAATTTGCACCCTGCCCTGCTCTCAGATGTAAGTCAGCAACGTCCGCGAGGCCTTGGCCGGGTTTATTAGGGCCCCCATAAAGATCAGGGGTTGCTGATAAGCGACCCCAGGCATGCACCACTGCAGGAAAAATTGTGCTAGCGATCTGTACAATTTAACCAACATTAACTTCAGCTGATGACAGGCAAGGCCAGGAGAAAGACTTTACAGCAGCCTCGTTACACAGCAAAATAAACTTTGCTGCGGAGAGCCGGCGCTGACTCGAGGCTGTCGCTGCCGTGGAAGGGAAACTGTGAGCCCTGGCACCGGTGGCCAGCACTGGAGCGGAGCTGGTGGCCAGCAGCAGCATCCTCTGCTGATGAAGACAGGAGGAAAAGTGTCACGGGGCCGTGGGATGGAGCTGCAACTGTTCACTTAATGGGGAAATAACACAGCAACTGAGAAAACCCAAAACGGCCACAAAAGGGGGACAAGTCCTTCTCGCCATCCCCGAGCAGGAGAATAAGCTGAGTCTAAAGAAAAACCAAGAGGAGCCAAAAAAGAGGATGGCCAGCAGTGATTCGCAGCAAGCAGCAGTGCTGGGAACCCACAGCAGAGGTGGCAGGAGGACAAACTCTTCCTCTAGACCGGGAACTGCCAGGGCTGGGAAGGAGAAGATGGGAATTTCCTGATCCCGCAATGGGAATTTTCCTGCTTGATGCTGATGAAGCCTGATTTGGGCCCAGTGCCATAAATCCAAGCACAGCAGCAGTGGTAACGAGGTTTTTAGAGCATGGGCATGACAACGGTGCTAAAAACCTGCATTAAGTCGGGTTCTCCTCCCTGCCGGCACGGGCAGGAGGAAAACTCGGTGCACTGGGGCACGGGGACAAGCACACTGCTCACACCCTAGCAGCTGCCTGAGGGGCCAGCACGCCCCAAGAGGGAGAAAAACATCTTTGTTTGCCATAAAAACCTGGAAGAGAAGGTTCTGCCTCGCTGGCACCCAAGCTGGGGGCTGTTTTCTGCAGCTGGGGGGGAGAGGGAGGAAGCGCGCCGAGCAAATGAGATGCTCTGAGCCGCGAGGCTCAAGCTTTGCTGCACGCTGCAAAATTACAGCTGACGTTTGGGCAGATGTGCAGGGATCTGCCCCGGGATGACAAAGGCAGCACCCCAACAGCCCCCGCCACACGGCTGAGCCCTGCTTCGAGCCATATAATCAGTGGAGCTCAAAAAAATACAGCTGAAAAGTGTTTACAATGGCATAAATGCAAGGGTCAGCCTCTCGCAAGGGTCACGATCGCTTCTCCAGATGCATTAATGTCATCTCGGAGAAATTCCCTTTAGGAATCCACACGCAAAGCTGGTGTCCCTGCATCCACTGCCGGGAGCTGTGGCTGGAGGCATTCCCTTCCCCTGAACACAACTGGTCTGCAGGGAAGAAACTAGAGGAGCAGAAAACCCAGGACAGCAGAAAGACAGAAGGGAAGGAAGGAGCACATCTGGCCGTTTGCGGAGAAACCCGTGGCTGGCATTTGTACCCTCAGGAACATCTCCTCGACTGGGAGGGTACAAAAAGGATGAAACATCTGCAAACACCCGCGGGACGCAGCACACACATCCAGACTCTTCCCAGGAATTTTTAAAGTATCGCTAGGAATCTCATCACTACGAACATAAGGCTGTGCACAACCGCTTGAGTCCTCCTAAACTGCTTCCACTGAAGCAGGACCTGATGCTGGCTTCAGAAGGGATCGCTCCTCGAGCCTTTTTTTGTTTACCTTTTCTGATGGAGGAGGAGGTGAATGGGGCGACCCCACGGGCACTGCCCCGGCCTGAGGTTAGGCCCTCGGGGCTGGATTCGGGCACCCAAAACAACAGCCTGGCTTCCAGCAGCTACTGAAACCCCTGGATGGACATGGGGTGAGGACCCCAAATTTTCATCCCACCTAAATACAGGTCTGGGAGCAGCCCGAAGTGGGCATTTGTGAAAATTGCAGCCCCTGCTTGTATCAGGCTGTACAAACACAGAAAGCATCCTCTGGATCATCTCCTGGCAATCAACAAATAAAGGCAAACAGAGCCTCAGCCACACAGGGGGAAGCACGTTGCTGACCAGAGGCATGGCTCTATGAACGAATTTCTGCTGTTCCTTTCAATAAGCCCCTCCTGGAGTTTGCCTTATTCCTGAAGATCTGGCGAAACCCTCCTCGGAGCCTTCTCGGCGTTTATTCCATGTTTTTACTTGGGGAATTAACCCTGGCAGGATGGAGGAGGAGAGAAGGCGTTTTGTGTTACAGGACCGCGGCGAACCGGCACCGAAGCGAGGATGCGATTAAAACCCCAACTCCGATGTCAGGAGGAAGAAAAAGGCCGGGGGGGAAAGGGAGGGAGGAGAAAACACCAGTTCCAGATAAGCAATTGTTAACATGATCCATATGGTACACAACTTGCCTTTCTGTTTAACCAAAATGATAATGGCAAAAGGAAAGAATGCGGAGGGGGCTCTGCGGGAGAACAAAGGCGGCTGCCTAAACCCTTCCCTGCAGCCCGGTTAAAAGAAAACTAATTGTGAGAGGGGCGAGCCAACGCGCTGCTCCTCCGCGGGCTAAGCCGTGCCGAAACCCCACCCCGAGCCCTCTCCTTCTCCTCTGTGAAAGCTTTAAAAATAAACCGCAGCACGTTGGGGAGAGCGGCGAGTTACTGCTCCGTGAGTGAAACTGCAGCTGCCAGCAATAAAAAAAAAAAAAAAAAAAAAAGAAAAAACCTGACAAGTATTAACACGGACGTTTTCATAATCAATAATAAACTTTAAATGTAAGCTGCGGCTCAGAACCATCACTGATGTAAACACCAAGTCCATTCCGCTCAGATCTGTGATGAATTCAGGCCGGGGTGTTTATGTTATTGCAGGATCCCGAGGCTTTCCAAGGAACACAATACAGTATGTGCCATTCATTATCCCCGGCAGTCCCCGAAGAGAAAATGTCAACACACTTCTGCTAAAGAGACCTAAAACAAATGTTTAATTTGATAAACAACTTCTGGGCCTCGGACCCCGCAGAAACGCCCGATGCTGAGCCACCAACGCACACGAGCCGCACGCTGGCACCGCGGGAGCGCCGGACCCCAGCGCCCTGTCATCAACGGGATGCAGCTCGGGGAAATCCTCGATTCCAACGCACGAAGGCAGCGAATCGATTCCCAGCCGTTACTTCTTGTACTCGCACACCCTCCACAGAGGCTCAAAGCCCACCAGCAACTCAAGTTCTCTTCTAGATTCACGGCGGCACCTTCGCCGCCTCGCGATCCGCTTATTGCCAAAAAAAGCCGGGCTCCAATTAATGGGAACGTTCATTTTTATTACAGCGGGGTGAAATTAAGCGGGACGCAAACGTGCGCTCGGAGTCTCCAGAAAGAGGAGGCTGTGCGCTGGAAGACACCCTACAAAGCTATTTAATAACCTTTCTGCCTTTTTTTTTTTTTCCCCTCCCAAGAGCCTTTTGTCCTCCAAATGGAAGAAGCACACTTAAAAAATAAATAAAAAGGAGCAGAACAGCACCAGGGGCTGAAGCAGGGCTCGCAGCGCCGAGGCTGTTTTGGTGCAGGCGCTTGACGTGCGGCGGCGCGGGGGGCGCGCATTGTTTGGGGCCGGGACCCCCCCGGACCCTCCTGGAGCCCGTCCCGTACCCTCGAGGGTCCCCGATTTTTTAAAATTATTATTTTTTATTATTTTTTCTGGGGGGGGGTGAAGAGGCGAGGAAAAGGGCAACGGCCGAAGCAGCGGGGGGAGGAGGATGCCCGCTGCCTCTCCGCCTCCCTGCCTCCAGCAGCGCCAAATTCGGCCGGTTTCTCCCCCCCCCAAAAAAAACAAGCTCGGCGAATTCCACCCGGTGGCCCCGAGGAGGGGGGGGGGGGTAGTGGGATGGGATGGGGTGAGATGGGTGGGAGCTGGGGGGGGGGATTAGGGGATGCTTAACCGGGAGCCGCCCCTCGCCCTGTAACCCCCTCCCCGATCCCGGGGCCCCCCCACTCACCTCCTCATACCGGCGGATCCTAACGCAGCCCGGCGGCGGGCGGCCGTGCGGGGGGCCGCATCCTGCCCCGCTGCCGCCCGGACAATGCGGGGCGGCCCGCGGGCGGCGGGGGCTGGGGCCGGCGCTGGGGTTGGGGCTGGGGCCGGCGTTGGGCTGGGGTTGGGGCCCCCGCCCGCCGCCCACTGCCCGCCCCCGGGCGGTGCTGGGGCGGAGCGGGGCGGGGGAGAGAGAGAGAAGCGGCCCCCAGGGGGGTGGGGGGCGTTTGGTAGAGGTAAAGGGGGGGGGGGAGGACGGGGGAAGGGAGCTGGGGTGGTGCTGGGGATGGATTCGGAGCCGATCCCGGCCGGGGGTGGCTTGGCACAAAGGTAGAGGAGGAGGTGGAGGACTGGACCCTGCTGGGCATCGCTGTCCCCCAGTGGATTGCACCCCTGAGTCCCAGTGCTCATGCACCCCGACATCCTGCATCCCAGCACCCCTACATCCTGCACCCCAGCACCCACGCACTGCAACATTTCACCCCCCGGCATCCCAGCACCCATGCACCCCGACCTCCTGCACCCCAGCACCCCAGCGCTCATTACCCATTCCCCCCAGCCTCCTGTGCCCTAGCATCCCAGTGCTCAATCACCCCAATCTGCTGCACCCCGGAGACCCAGCACCCGCGCACCCCCAGCTCCTGCACCCCAGGAGCCCAGCACCCACACACTCTGACACCCCAGCCCCTGGCATCCTGGTACCCCAACATCCTTGCACCCCATCCCTTTGCACCTCAGCACCCTGCCCCCCCGTACTCCATCCTCCCACTGCCCTGCACCCTGTCCCTGACCCCAGCACCCCAATACCGGCCCTGCCCGTACCCCAAGGACCCAGCTGTGGCTGCAGGGAGCCCAAGGCTGGGTCCTCAGCTGCTGAACTGTGCTCAGAGGAATCCCAAATACCTGGAATAGTTTCCTACTATTAGTTTACCACGCAAAAAATAAAACAGTTGCCCCAAGGATACTGTGTCAATGGGAGGCGTCCACAGGACAACCATTTATTAAGGCATTAGGCACCCCACCGGACCAGCAGGGTCTTTGCTCAGCCCGGCATCAACTGGGGCGGTGTGAGATGCACTCCCTTCTCTGAGCCCCAAAATTCACCTTCTTGGGTTTGTTTGCATGAAGAACGCCCCACAGCTCCCTCGCCTTTGCTACCCGAGCCCCCGGTTCGTTTTATTCCATCAGGCTCTTCCCCGATGTAATCACATTACAGCGCTATTTCCCCCGCACCAATGTTGTGTCATATCCCTCAGGGATTATGACACATTTTTCCTCTTAGGAGCAGCTGATATTGGAGCCACGGCCGCTGTTCCCTTCCCACAAGCGATGCAACGCCACAGCTCAGCCCCAAAACTGGTGGGGAGAGAAAAGCACGCTGCTTTTTTTTTTCAGCCCCACGTGCAATATCGCTTCTCGGGCTGATGCAAGAAGAGCACGGAAAGGACAAACACATCGGACCCCAAGCAATGCAGGGACGGTGTGGGCGGGGGGGTGTGGGGCCGTGCCCCATTTCCATCTCTCCGTGATGGGAACGCTCTGGGACGCTGCTGGCTCGGGGGATCACGGCCACGCCGGGCAGCTGCTCCCAGGCTGGGAAATCCACAGGGATGGCTGCAGGAGGGCACCGGGGGCCTGAGTGGTTTGACACAATTTCACTAATTGGGGTTTCGCCATTCTCCCATGGAAACAAACTCTGGCAGCTTGTGGGTCCTTCCCTGGCTCGCAGATGGAGCACATTTTGCTCCTACCTTGAATTCTCTTAGTGCAGCTTATTTGCATGCCAAAAAAAAAAAAAAAAAGTCCTTTATTTCCCCCCCCCCCCAGTTACAACAATGCACCATTGTGCTTTTTAATTTGGATGCAACAAAGCACAGGCCATTATTTAACACGCATGGAGCTGGGAGCGCGCGTGGACGTGTCCGTTAAACACTGGAGGCTCAGTTCTTCTCCGGTTGAGGTTTAGGGAAGGATTATGCGTCGTGGCTTCCTGAAGAAGCTGCTCACTGACCCAGGAGGATTTTCCCCATATTGCGATGAAACCTCCAGGCACCAAAAGTTCCCATTTAATCTCCACAAAATAATATTATTATTATTTTTTTTTTAATCAGGGAAAATGCTTATAACTGACCCCACGAGCACCACGGGCCACCCCTGCACCTACTGCTGCTTTTTTTTTTTCTGAACACCGCGTGCTCCAGGATGGACTTCCAGGCTTTTCTGCATTCGACGGGAAAAGGAAGGAGCTCGGCCTCTTGCTGCTCCTGGAGGGGTGCCTGGCTTGGTCCCGCATCATTAGCTGCCAGCGGAGGGAGCAGGGAATTGTGTGTGTGTGAGCACAGCAAGAGGCTGAAGAAGCCCTGCAAAAGTGGGAGCCCAGCTGCAGCAGTAAGGGTGCCCTGGTTTGGGGTGAGCATCCCCCTTGCAGCACCCTCAGGGGTTTTCTCCCCTGGTTTTGCGCATCGCCGTGGGGCTCTGGAGCAGCTGCCGGCATGAAGCCCTACTTTTCCCACTGCCCTGCCCCACACCTTGTCCTCATCCCTGCGGGGATGCTGCGGGGTCACCACCGATTTCAGGTGTCGGAGAGCAAAGACCGCTCACTTCAGCCCCTCCGGGAGGCGAATGCTCAGCTAAAAGCTCACTGCTCGGAGCCAGCACGGGCACAACGCATGGCTGGACACCCTACAGAAAGAGCCTGGCTTTTGCTGTGGTTCTGGTTTCGCTAGGTATAAGCTGCCTTTTATTAAACTGGGAAGCCGGATTTCGAGACCTGCTCACAGAGTTCAAGCTCACCTCATTAGCCAAGGAAACGCTGGATGTGAACCACAGGGTCACGCAATTTATTTTCACTAATCACTCCCCATGATTCCTTTAAAAAATAAACTCCTAATCAAAAGTCCGAATTCGTTAATTATTTCTCTGTTTGATCAGCAATAGAAACCATCAGCAGAAATCTATGCTGACACCTTCTTCTTAAAAACACCAGGGCTTCTCTGCTCCCACAGGGAGGCTGGCATTCCACAGATCACATTAGGGTTTAACAACAAAATATGATAATCCGAGGGCTGCGGGTTCCTGCCACGTGATGCCTGATATTTTGTGCCGGCCGCTGGTTCACGGCGGGGTGACACCTCGCCAGCCCAGCTCATGCCTCCGTCGGCAGCGAGCAGCTGCGCCGACAGCGAGCTCGACGCACTTTGCTGAAATTACCGGGTGCCATGAATTGAAGAGGCCTCTAATTATTTTCCGTCCTTGTTCCCTAGGGTCAAGGGATTGGGAAGAGCTATAAAATCCCCCGTGTGAAGCGTTTGGAATTGGAGCGCAGACCCGATGCTCATCCCACGGGGTGATGTTTGCTCATCCCAGGGGTGGGATGGGGCTGAGGTCCACCTTTGGATGGGGAAGGCAGCACCCAGCTGGAAGGGCAGGCACCTCAAGGGTGGTCCTGGCAGCATCCCCAGCTCCAGCAGCCCTTAAAAAGAAGCGAGGGATGATGTGCAGAGCCCTGTGGTTGCGAGGCTTCGTTTCAAGCCAATGGGTGTTAAAGAGAGGCTTTAACCCCGGCCCTGCATTGCAGCCAACGCTGCCCTGCTGACAGTTGTGCCGCAGGTTCTGCATGATGCTCACAGCCAGGTCTGCCTCGAAGGCAGCTTTGAAGCTGAGGAGAGGTGGGTTTGGCCACAGGGACCTTGCCGGCACAGCCAGGAATGCACCGCTGCTTTTGCAGCCTCTCCGAGCTGCGGATGCCGGGGATCCTGCTGGAAGCCCGATGCACAAGAATAAAAACCAAGGGCAGAGCAGGATTATCCTGCTGGAACATGCTGCCTTCGTGTCAGGGAGCAATTACGGCCAGCCGCTTCCCTCCGGCCGAATACTTAACTCTTCACACCTCCGAAAAGCCCTGAGAAAGGCAGCACCACAAAGGGCACCGCGCGCGGTCCTTCTCGGGGCACAGCTGGATTCCCCCAGGAAAAACATCCGATGATGGGGGTGCTGTCCTGACGTGGGTGGCTGTGCTGCCTTGACCTGTTTCGAAGCCTGCAAAGCTGAGTGAGGCAAGAGGCAGCCAAATTTCCAGCACTGAAGACAGCCGGGGGCTGAGAGCTTCTTGTCTGGTGCCGAGCGTGAAGAGCCCAGCTGCAAGGTCGGATCCTGCCAAGCCCAGCGCTGGCCCCGCTGCCACGCAGGCTCCAGCCAAACAGGACTGAAAGCCTCACCGGTGACGCCAGGCTCATTTTGGTAGTGAGCATCCAGTCCTTGAAGGAGGCTGAAGCACACCAGTTGTGCCAGTAAAACCAGTTATGAAGGCTGGAAACTGGCCAGGTCTAATTGCAAACAAGAGCTAATGGAGTCAGCGCCCTGTGGAAGGAAGGAGCATTATTTTCAGTGCTCAGATGGGTAAAACAAGGCCAAGAACAGTTAAACGATTGCCCAACAGCAAGCAGAAGAGCCAGGAAGAGAACCCAGGAGCCCTGACCCCACGCTGATGCTCTGCCAGCAATCACAGTGATGGCCACAGAACTCCAAGGGTTGAGCTGGGGCAGGGAGTGTAGCAACCCAGAGCCCATAAATTGAAAACAGAATGGAAATGGGTAACAGGAACAAGCAGGAAATATATATATATATTTTTTTCCTTTGGTTTGGATGGCAGCATTGTCCTAAGATCACTGCTACCACAAGGGCAAGGTCCTTGCTCCTATGTGCTCAACCTGCTCTGAATGCTCATCCCAGGGAACAAAACCTGGGGGGACAAGAGCTCGGGGAAGACACACGTGTGTGCACCGCAGTGCTTTGTGCCACGCAGGGACTGCCCAGAGTCAGCACCTTGCAGCACCCGTGGTGGTGATGCTGGTGGTGGTGGTGATGCTGGAGCCTTTCAGAGCAGTCACAGCACGGTGAGCCCGGGGGAGCTGCAGACAAGGGCAGGAAAGGACGATGCGTGGGATTTTTTTTGGAAGGAGAGCTCCTGGCTCCCTGCCCTCCTCCCACCAGCGCTGTTTTTGGAGGGTTCATGGGAAACTCCTGAAAGCTGTGTCCCTCGTGCTGCTTCTTCCTCCTTCAAAACGTCAGCGCTGCGAAGCTCTCGGTGCTGGCAGCAAGGCACATCAGGGACCAGCAGCAGGGAGAGAAGGGCCCAGAGAGCCTCCTCCGCTGTCTCCTTGCTCTCGGATGATGGTCACTGCTGGCCACGCCAAGCTGCTTCTGGCAAACTGGGGAGGGGGGAGCCGAGAACCTGCCCGGGGGACACTGCAGCTCAGGGGTCATTAACAATCTTCCCAGGCCCCCAACCCACTCATTCAGCCAGACAACCATCAATCTACAAATTATTTTAAAGCACCATGCCAGAGCAGGAGGTTGATTTATGCCTTACAAGGCTCGAGCTATTTTCATTTGTCTGATTTATTAACGTTACATAAAATTACAGAGAGCTGCTGATTTATTGCCAGCACGGCCGCTGCATCCTCGCAGCTCGCGATCCTCCCCCGAGGCTTGGAGATACCTGCTCCCTGCGACGGGATCGAGCGCACGCGGGTTCCTAACAAGGACAATTTCCCTGCTGGGCTTTCTGTGCCCTCCCACAGCTTTTGGAAAATGCAGACCTTAACCTTAACCCTCCAGAAGCTGCGTTTCGCCCTGCTCTCAAATGGGTCTCCTGTTCGTAAAGAGCTCGCGCTGAATTTCTGGAGTTCGGGCTCGGAAATAAGGAGAGCTCGGGCAGGGAGCTCATGGCACAACGCTTGCTCTTAGCGGCGAGAGGCTCCCCAAATTGTCAGATGTGAAATATTGGAGCTGCCCCCAGCGCACCCCCCCGAGCAAAGCCTCTGGTTTCAGTGCCCCGTGGCGGAGGGGCCCGAGGAGGTGCAGGGGCCCCGCAGCCCCCCCGGCCTCCACCGCGGCCACAAAAGGACTTTAACAGCTTCATCTCCCACATCTGGTTGTGCTTAAAACGCGTGCAGCTACCAGGGCTCCCCCCAGCCCCTTGCCCGCTGCCTCCGTCCCCTTCTGCTGAGCGGGAGCCGGGAGCCTCGCGGGGTGGCCAGAGGGGCGGCTTCGCACTTTGGGGAAAGCAGAGGCTCCATTAGCAGCTTTATTTACTTAAAGTGGCTCCCAGGGATAAACACAGCAGCCCGAGGAGCCTGTGCCTTGCAGCCCAGCCCCTTCTTGGCGCTGAGGGTCCCTGGGTGCTTATCTGTGCCTCCGGAGTGGAGGAAGGATCAGGGCAGGGGACTGGAGGAGCCCCGGGCTCTCAGCAGCGCTTTGTTCACTTTGGTCGTGGAAGGAAAATCGGGATTCAAACCCTAATATCTTACTCCTGGGTAAATATTTCACCTTGGTTTTAAAAAATAAAAGCAGTCCCGTGGCTGGGAAAGCGGCTGGGGGTGAGCATCCCGTGCGGATCCAGCCCGGTCACCGGCACGCGGCTGCTGTGCGGGGCTCGGCGCTGGCCGGGCTCGGGTCTAATCCCTGCCCGCCCGATTTAGCAGCAGCGGCTGCAGAAGCCGGGCCGGGCTCTGCGTGCACAAAGGGAAAAGATTTATCTTGAGAGGCTAAATCCACTTAGAAGAGCTTTAGGGGCCATAAATTGCTTGCTCAGGGGACACCGCGATGGCAACAGGAAACAGCTCCATATTTACGGAGGTTTCTGGGTTTTTTCTGCGTCACGAAGGCACGCTCGCCAAGAGGGCTCGTGCGCCTGAAGTCGCAGCCGAAGTGCATGTCCGTGGAGCGGGATTGAATGGACCTGAGCAAAGGGAAACCCAACTTCCCAGCAGAGCCTTCCCTTCAGCTGCAGCAGCCCCCGAAAACCACACTGCCCCCGAGCATCGCTTCCAGCTCCTCCAAAGCCCTGTGCGAGTGCTCCCTGTCCTCGGGGAGCAGGAGCAGAAGAGCGGCTGAGAAGAGCAAGTAACACTGGGATGGGAGAAGCTTGGATCCCCCCCTTTCCAAAGAACTGCATCCTAACCAGGGACAGTGGATCAAAGCAGCAAATAACAAGCAATTCTGATTTTTTCTGCTCCAGCCATCAGTCTGACTCCTGTCTCCTTGCTAACCTTGCTGGCTATTTCAGCCACCCTGACACCTGCATCCGCAGTGGGAAGGGAAAATTTCTCCTGATGGGTTTGTTTCTGTGCAGCAGCCGGGCACCAGCACATCCCGAGCACTGCGCCAGCACAGTCCCACCCTGACCCATTTTCTACTCCTTTCTAGAACACAGGGTATCATTAAAATAATAATAATTATTATTATTATTATAAAAAAAAAAAAAACATGGATTGCACCCACACCAGCTTCTCCAGGGGCCAGAAATTCCTCTGCACAAGTGGGACTGGCAGCAAACATCAGGGGAGCTTTGGGTGATCTCTTGAGGGATGCCGGCAGGGGCAGGGGGAGGTGGGAGAAGCCTTGACCCCTGGAGATGTCTCTGGGTTGGTCAAGCGCCTCCAGCAGATCCCAACACACATTTTATCTGGGGCTTTACCCTGATACCTGCCTGCTGGGGATGCAGCGGAAAAAAAAATCTCTGCGGTTTCCCTTTCCTCCTAAAAGTGGTGACACAAGAGAGGGAGCTCCCGTGCGGGCCCAGAGAACATCCCTGGCTCTGTGCTGCTACCACCAACCCATGCCCCAGGGAGATAATTTAACCACAGACACGCGGAGCAGAAGGGGACAGGAGCATCCAACAAGGACAGGGATGCTGTAAAATCCCTTGGAAAATGCCACACTTTGGCTCTGTCGCAAAACCCCACTGCAGGCAGCATCCCGTGCACAGCACCTCGTGGGCACCCTGCCCTCCGGAGGGTTCCATCTGAATACAGGCATCAAAATTTTGCAATTAAAGGCTGCTCTGCCCCTTGCTTTTAACCCAGGCAGTTTCTAAACACTAACAGTCCGCTTCCCTGTACCAAGCCGAAGCCCCAATGGGAGCACAATGGAGTCTTGTTTCTGGTAACCCGAGATGCCTTATTCCCAGCTCTTTAATTTTAGACTCCAACGCGCTTGCATTCCTCAGCACTACAATGGCAGATATTTATACTCTGGAATGCGGAGCCCAGCGCTAATTTAACAGGGCTGGGTAACCACAGACTGCTCTCCAAGCTGAGCTCTAGCAGAGATAAAGTTGGACGCGGCGGAGTTTGATGGGTTTACAAACCCTCGCGCGTGCTCCTCGTAACTGCTGAACGGATGCAGATGGACACGGCAGCTGCGTGGGACAGAGAGGGTGGCACGGCCACGTGGGCTGCGAGGAGGCTCCTGATGCTTCCACAGGGCTAACAGAGGGGTCCTGAGCCCCTTGCTGCTCAGGAGGGCGTTTTCCAGACTCGGGAGATGCCCAGGAGAGCACGAGGAGCTGTGCCCGCAGAGGTGGCTGTAGCTGATGGCACGGGACCTCCTGCTCACGCTGGTGTGGGTGAGGACAGTCCCTGTCCCAAGCGGTGCGACACCAAAAAGTCTCTCTTATGACCCTCAGCACGGCTCGGCTCCCCTAGCAAGCATTTTCCACTGTTGTCCTGGGGAAGGATGCAGCAGCAGCTCCAGATGGCCCCAGGGGGTCTCCTCGCTTCGGTTCACCGGACAGGGTGGGACCCTCGGGCACCAAGCAATCCTCTTGATGACCTACAGCACCTGGGGAGATGGGGAAATGCCCTTGCAGGCTCCTCAATGTGCTTCATGAGGCTGGAACAGCTCCAGGACCCTCCCAGCACCTCCAGCTTTGCTGTTCCCTCTGCCAAGCTTCAGTTTTCCCCATCCCAAAGAGGACAACGCTCTCTCCAGGTGCCAGCAAGCTGGCTGACGTCCCCTCCCGGAGGTCTGTCCCCAAGAAAGGAGGCTGGCAGGAGCACCGATGAGCTCTGTTTCAGGGCCACGGCGGTGCCCACTGGTGCGTGCAGGAAGCCACGCTGACGCCGGCCAAGTGGTCCCAGCATCGGCCAGCCGGGGGACGGCAGCTAATTGAGAGAGGAGCAGTATTAGCAGATAAGGGAAGGGGTCAGCACCGCAAAGCTAAATCCTTGACCTGTTATTTAAAAGGTCAGGCAGAGTTCAATAGACTACTCCAGGTCAATTCACTCAATTAAAATATTAAAAGTTTGAGGCAGGAGCGTAGAGGTGGAGGTTATTCCCTGCTCCTCCTTGCGGGGAGAGAGAGATGAGGGATTGTGTCGGGGGGTGCCGGTGGGCGAGGGGGACATGCAGAGAGAGGCGAGGAGGAGAGAAAATCATTCCTAAGTCAGATGATGGTAAGACAAAATCTCTGGCCATACCCCGTGCTGCAGATCCCACCACTGGGAGCCCTCCGCAGCATCCTTCAGGGCTGGTCTCGGAGCCCAGATCCTGCAGACGGCATTAGGAAGTGGAAGGGGGAATCCCTGAGGCCGCACCTCGTGTCCCACCTCCCACCTGCCCCGCTCAGCATGCACAGAAGGATCAGAGAGGAACTGAGCGGCCAGGAGAGCCGGGGATTGCTGCAGACAGACTGCTGCCACCACCTGGGCTCCACCAAGGAGGCTTCGCAGGGAAAGGCAAGTTCACGGGGCTGGGGCATCGCCCAGGAGGGTCCCAAGCACCCCAAGGTTTGAGGGGCAGCACAGGGGCTCCAGCCACTCCAGATGGGAGTGGGAAAAGGTTCAGACCCCAGTGACGCACTTATGGAAATAATCTCTATAGCATCATGACTCCCTCATCCGTTCCCGGCACAGTTTCCTCAATTACAAGCAGGGACAGGAGAACTGCACCCACAAACACCTGCAAAGCTTCAGACCCAAGCAGCAAAGCAGTCACGATGTCCCCCAGCTCTGCCCTCTCTTTCTGTAACAAGCTGTGATCCTTCCTCCTGCCCCAAACCCTCAACCACCCCAAGCCTGGCTGCTGGGCTCGCGCCTGCGGTCCTAGCAAAGCAGTCAGCCCCATCATGAAACCCAGCACTGCTGATGGTTTAAAATCAGCCAAGTCCCATCAACGGGATGAGGACAAGCAGTGCTTTTGTCCATGTTTTTTGTCCACGATGTCCCAGGCTTTGCCCATGGTGGGTAAATGAGGGGCGTTCCTCCCGGGCAGGCCGTGCGCCAAGCCAGCACGCTTTATAAGAATAAATAAAAGCTTTCAGCAAAATTAGCAACAGAGGGAATAGATAAACACTAAGCAGATATTGACTTCTGTTGAGGTGAACGTCAAGATTTATTGACCTGGGGAGGTAAATATTGACCGAGGCAAAGCTAAGGTCAATAATTAACTCAAGGGATGATAAATCAACGCACAATGAAACATGAACTCTGCGTGCATTGTTACGGACATTCTGAGTGTCTCCGTTGAGGAAGCTCTTGACTTTCTGCAAGACTTTTGGTTAGACAGCAGGACTTTAAACTTGTCATGGACTTGTCCACCAAGCTGCAGACACTACGAAAAAACATCATTTTGATGAAGAAAGCCCTAAATCTGGAGACTCTACAACTCTGTGCAAGCTTTGGAGCTACTGTGGGTTTCCACCAGTGCCAATGGCGATTGAATGAAGGAAAAAGCACCAATGGTGCAAACATCTCCTGTGTTATGCGAGCCCAACTTTAGTCCCCTGCACATTTCCTCAGATCAGAAGGGCCCTGAGAAGCAGAAGCAACCCCTCTGCCCCTCGCAGCAGGACCACCAGCCAGCACATTGCCATGAGCACATGTAGGACTTTGAGTCCACTAAATGTTCCCCCTGCAAGGCAGCAAGGATGAACGGGAATGGGGTCAAAAGCCCATCTGGAAAAACGTGGAGGGGAAGGATGTGCCTGGGCATCTCCATGCACCCCAACACCCGTGCTGCTCCCACACAGCCCCATGCTCAACCTCCCCTCCTTGCATCTCTCCTTCCTTCTGTCCCCACCCCCAGGGACACGAGGTGAGGATCCTGGGTGCAACGCAGCCCACGCTGCAGTGTTCGCCCTTCCCCTTCGCTATTTTCATGCTTGGTTGAATGCAGCACCTGGATCTGCTTTTCCCACAACAAGCCTCTGCAAGCAGCTGCCCTGTAAAAACCATTTTATTATTATTTTCGCCCCCAGCTCCAGGCGGTGCTGCTGGTCCTGTGGCTCCCTGCAGCCCCGAAAAGCAAGCAGGGACCTCAAGCTGCACAAACGTGGCACCGAGCAGGCTGCAGCCACCCTTCACCCTCTTTTTGTCCCCAAATCTGGGTGAGGCTGGCTCCTCCGAGCATCGGCAGCATCACTGCTCTTTGGCATGAAGCCTGGCGAGCCTCCAGCACAGACAGACGGACAGATCCTCCTCTTTGGCATACTACTTCCAGCCATGCTGCTGTCACAGCTCCTCTGCCCTGCTCTGGGTCCTCGTGAAGCCACTCGGAGTCACGGGGCTGCAGGGAGGTGCTGCGGCCCCGGCACCAAAGGGAAACGCTGCAGGCAGCGGGGCTGGCGCTTGACGGAAAGCAGAGCAAGCTTGCTCTTGTCAAGAGCTTTTCTCACCCCGGTTCCAGTGCCCTGCACCCTAGCTGACCTCGATGTATATGAGAGTAAATTAGTTAAGATAGAAGAAACACCCTCGTTAAGCTCTTTAGCATACAAGCACACTGCGCGCCGGTTGTGCCGGGAACAGCGGAGGGCACTGGAGGCTGGAGAAGATTTCCACCAGCAGTTTGTGCATCAGTGGTGAAACCCTTGGTGCTGCAGTTAGGGCACCTTCCAGAAAAAGGGAGGTTTTGCCCTGGAAATTTTTAATCCAGCGCATCTCCTCTGCACAGAAATCTTCCCAGGCTCCCCTTAGGATCTGTCAGGGCCGCTGTGTGCGCTCAGCATCCTCGCTGGCCCAGCCGCCCCCGTGCAGCATCCCCAGGGAGCGCAGGGACGGGGCAGCGATCTGGCAGTAATTATGTGGGGAAAGGCAAAACCCTGCTGGGTTGCTTCAAGTATCAACGTGTCACAGCTCGGAGCGGAGGCATTTCGCATACCAAATTCAGATGTCATCAGCAATAACCTCGCGTACTCGCGAGAGGCCTGCTGATGGCACTTCTGTCACTCATCTTTTTTTGGCAGATCTGTGCAAGAAGAGCAAATGCAACCAGAGCACTCATGTGCAGGGCAGCGGGCTGCCCCGTGCAGAAGCAACCCCAGCAGAAACAACGCAGCAAGGGGCAGCAAACGCTCTCCTCCCCAGTCCCGAAGTATTCTCCCCTTGTGGCCATAAAGATGTAATGAAAACACTAATTCCTGTGGATATTTGGTATTTAAACACAGTCAGGGAGGCACCCCACGGCCCCAAACCCATCCGCATGCTGCACTGCAAGCCATGCACCGAGTCACTGCCACAAACACCCGTGCATTGCATGCAGGGCCAGGGATCCACCACCACCCCTGCTTCCCCTGCACCCTAAATAGCGATGGCGTGACCTGTCAGTGCTGCTGGCGGGCAGACCAAGTGCTTTTTCTCAGGGTTGTTCATTTAAAACCTGCTAAATAATTTTAGGAAAGCATTTGTGGAAACCTCCAGGCGAGCAGGATGCTCGGTGCCACCCCTGGGGACTGCAACCCCTACCCAGAGCTGCTCACATAGAGCAACTCCACTCCTGCAACTAATAAATGGGTGACATTCAGAGATTGCACCCAGTGTTTGTTAGCCTCTCATCTCTGCTCCATGCAAAGCTGATCCGTGCCAGCACGTCGGTGTCCGCAGGAACCAAGGGGGTAAGGTGGTGAATCCCTGATGCCTCTGCTGGGGGCAGAAGGGGTCTCCCCAGCCAGGCAAGGGGAGAGCCCGGAAGGTCAGCATTGTTTTTTGCATCCATAAATCACCGCTCTTTGTGGCCCGTTCCCCATGCATTGCACAATTCAGGTTAGGTTATAAATAGGGTCCTGGGCTCTTTCAGGTTGATAAAGGACGAGGGGGGTGGAGCAGCAGGGAGGCGTCACGACTACATAACACTTTCATTGCCCTGTCAAAATAAAGAATACCAGCGCTGCCGACCCCTTTTTTTGCGGCATATATCAGCCAGGCTTCTGACACCACGTTTCAGGCCAAAATAGGGAATCAGGAGAGAAAAAAAAACACACACACACAAACCACCCCCTCCCCCAGTTTCCCAATGTTCACTACCCAGCCACGGAGCGAGAGCTTGGACCTGGGGACCTCATACCCAAACTTCAGGAATTTACACTCAAACCGCTGCTGATAGCCCTGGGCACAAACATGTTGGGTGCTGCGGGACTTCTTCTGCCTGGGCTGCAGCCCAGACTCCACTGGTCCAGGGGTGAGCACCCCAAAGCCTCGCATGCATCACCTAAAGGTGGAGAATCCACTACGGAGAACGCATATGATGGAGGAGGTGCCCGGAGCTGGGGGAGGGCTCACGCTCTGTCCTTGGGCGACAATGATAATCAGGGAGATTTATATACGGGAAAGGGCAGGGGGGAACCGCAGGGAGATTAAGAAGGTGTTTTGTGAGCAGGTGAGGTGGGTTTTGTCCTAACAGTTCGGTGCAATAATAATAATTTAAAAAAAAGGGAAGTCGTGGTTTCTGGGCTGCTCCTCGCGGAGGGATGCGAGGCTGTTTCCTGCGCACCCTTTGGCTGTTGCCTCACAAAAGCTGCAAATTAGGAAAGAAAATAAAAATAATAATATTAATAAAAACATGAGGGCTTTCCCTCACCCTCAGGAGCAGCCTACACCACACCCAAGCTATGGGGCAGTGTGTGGAGGTGACACCACTGCAGCGACCACCGCAGCCCCTCCAGACCCCTCTCCAGATACCACGAGCTCCTCTCCGAGGGCAGGAAGGTTATCCCGAGCGAGCCCCCAGCCGAGCCGAGGGACAAATCTGACACAGATCTGCCTTTAACAGCTCCAGTGATAAAAATGCCAGTTTATTGGAAACACATGGAGTATTTATAGGGGACATCAAAGCGGGAAGGAGGTTTACATAGCAACAGGCCAGATTGAGCAGAAGGCATCTGCTTTTTCGGCAGCCATGGGGCTCTCATGAGGCACAATAAATTGGCGGCACACTGGCCCTTTCATTCCCTCCTTTGGGAAAAGCAAAGGTTGGCAAAACAAAATATAACCACATGCCCAGCCATGTAAAACATGACAGGAATGGGAGCGTCGGGTTACACGCTGCACCCGAGCCGGCAGCGCTCGCCACCGAGAGCAGAGACAGCAGCCCCGAAGGGCACCACTGTTCCTGCTCGTCTCTCCTCGCCCCCATCCCTGGATCTAACCCTGGTGGGAAGGGGAAGTCCAGAGGCTGCTGAGCACCAGCGTTAGCCTGGCTCAGCTCCCCACATGCCTCAGTTTCCCAGCGAGGAGCTGGTCCCTCTGGCTCCCACAGGTCAGGATAGGTGGGATGCATGCAGCTGGGGTACTTTGATTTACACGTGTTCTGACACCGCAAAACCCACAGCGGGAAGGATGGGGCTGATTCTGCTCACAGGGAACCATCCCACTTCAGTGGGGTCCATGGCAATTCGGGTGATCCTGGGTGCACAGCGCTGGGGCAGCTTTCATTTCAGCCAGAGACCTGGCTGATGGCTGAGCCACCCGCAGCTCCAGCTTCATTAACCTCCCGATCACTCGCCTGCTATTCTGCAAAATCTAATAATGCAGCACTGGCCACGGAGCTGCGGGAGGGATGGGTGATGCTGGGGGTGCCCCGTGCACAGCCAGCTCCAGGAGCAGCTTTGCCAGCTGTGCTCAGACAGCTTTTTGGGTTTGTTGGGGTTTCTTTTTCTGGCCGTGACCCCAGCTGCATTTCAGGGCTTTCTGCAGCCCCCTCCCTTACCTCTCCCCCTCCATAGCCCCCTTACTGCTGCAATGAGCTGCCATGCCTCAGCCCACCCAGCCCTGCCCGCCCTACAGGCTGGGGCTCCCTCCTAGCACCAATAATAATAAAGCTAAAATTCCATTTTCTGCCCCAGAAACAGCTTCTGCAAAGCCTTCCCAGCCCCTACCTGCTTTCCTCCAGCAGCATCAGAACCACCTGCAGGTCGCTTTGGGGCAGAAAGAGAGCAAAATCACCTCCTGCTGCTGCAGGTAGGGCAGGAGCAGCAGGGACCCACCTCAAGACAACCTCAGAAGGGGTTAACCAAGCCAGTACACACTGGATACTGGGTGTTCACAGTCCTAGAGGCAGAGGGGCCTGGGGAAAGATGATAAATAGCTGGGGATGTCCTCTCCCCTCCACTAATACTAACTGAGCCCAGCTGGGGAGCGGCATTAGCAACTTCCTATTCATCATTTTCAGCTGGCGTTGTCACATCTTGTAAATCACCAGAGCCCTGGCTCCGTCCTCGGTCCTGGTTCCTCGCACACATCCCTTCCCCGTGGCTGGGCCATCCTGGTCCTAGGAGCGTGGGGATGCTTCCCACTGGCGTGCTGCTTGCTTCTATTTATTGCCTGCATGCTCGGATAACCCAACATTTATTTACACAGCAAGGGACCGGGCTCCTCTGTTAGGAGCCTGCTCACTGCCCCTGGGGTTTTCTGCAGCCTCTGCTTCTTGTCTTGCCCCCAGGGTGTAGGGCAGGGGCTGTGAGCACCCCAAGGTGGGGATTTGGGGGGCTCCGGTGTGGCCCCGCAGCTCCTCCCCAGCAGCGCTGGTGGCCAAGCTCTTCCTTCGAGCTCCTGATAGCCACACGTGATCGAGCACATTCAACTGCTTCCAAAATCAGGATTTCCAGAAATTTTCCGGCTCTCGGTCTCCTTCCACGCAGCCAGGCGCTTGGCCAGAGCTGCGTTGTGTTGGCCATCCGACCATCACCCTGCTAAAGAACCCCAGACCTGGGCACCCACTCGGTGGGGTCACCAAAAGCACTACAGCGGCTCGAGGGGCAGCCGAACGCAGGTACCTGGGAGGGCTGAGGGGCACGGGGAAGACAAGCCTGGAAGACGAGCTGGAAATAAACCTTGGGGGAAGCAGAGCACGGGACACGGTGGCCTTTACCTGCTGTGTCGTGCCTCTGCCTTGTAAGGACTTGATGGAGAAGGCTCGAGTTGAAAGGCGGAGCGCCGTGCGGTCACCGGCCCCGACCGCCTCCCTCCACGCGCTGCGATCCATCTTCTTTATAGCAAGGATCCGGAGCCGGCACCATCTGCGACACCAGAAATACAATTACTGCTGGGGGGGGGGAGGAAGCTCTCCTTCCAAATTTCATCGAGGCTTCGCAAAGCAACCCTAAATTACCCCTCGCACACCAGGGACCTGGTGCGGCACCATCTCTCTTTATGTACAATTACAGCTGCGGGATTAGCAAGTCTAATTTTCTGCCCCCCCTCTTCTGTGCCATGCATGGTGCTTCCCCCCCTTGGAAAAAAAAAAAAAAAAAAAAAGGGAGAAATTGAAATTGATCTCTGGCCATCTGTAATTTAATCAGAAAAGCTGCTCTCTTTGGGTTTATTTTTTATTTTTTTTCAACCCTGTGCTCCTACATTAAAAAGGACAGGTCTGGGAGGGGCTGGAGGGCATCGCTGGGGGGCTGCTGAAGTCGCTTGCAGAGCCTCGTGAGGGCTCTGCCCGTGGCCCTGCCCCACAGAAACCCCTGCCCAGGGGCCTCTTCTCTGCTTTAGTTCTGAAGCCTCAAACTGGGCTGCAAAAAATCATGTTCCAGAGCTGTAACCCAAAAGCTTTTCGGCCTGATGCTGCTGCTCCATGAGCAGAAACGAGACAGAAATGGCTGGTAAGGAACGCGCACAGGTCTTTGATCAGCTCTGCAGGGCTGGTGTCCACTTTACCTGCACGGGGTTTGTGCAAATGTGAATGCATTAAAGGGAACGAAATCCAGAGTTCGATTTTTATTTTCCTTTCAAATATATCTTTTCCCAGCACCCCTTGTTAGTCCTCGTGCCGTTGTGCTGCTCCATGGATAAGTCAGATTATGGTCTCAGTGCATACTCGTGGTAAATCCCAGGGCGATTCCCAGGTCTGGAACCTGTGCTGGCACCACGAGGCTCAGGGTTGGCCTCAGTGCCGGGGCTTCACAACCTCATCACCACTTGGAGCCTCAAAGTGGCCTCCGAGCTGGCTTCTGCATCCTGCAGAGCATGGCCTTTGCTGTGCGTGCAGGAGCTGCACCGATGCCAGCTGTAGTCACACAACCGCAGTGATGTAAATCACGGATTGAGCCCAGCCTTGTCCCAGCTGGAGAATTGCCCATGCTCCTGGAAGCAGCTAGCTTGGATGCCTGGGACATGGGGACCCCCAGCATCCCAAAAGCACAGGCACCCCTGGGCTTCCCCGTTCCCCCCAGTGCTGCCCCATGGATGGACCATGCCTTCCCTTGGGCCAGCAGAGGGAACTCAGCACATGGCATGAGGGAAGGGCTGCAGGGAGGGATGAACGCCCTAAATATCACCAGGCATCCCCCCCAGACCGCTCCCAAACGCCCCACGTCCCCGCAGCCGTGCCCCAATGCGGGGCAGGAGCCGCACTCGGCCGTGACCCAGCCCTGACCGCGGCGAGGCGGGCCAGGGTGAGCGGAGCCCAGCCGCGGGTTTAAATCAACGCCCTCCACTTCCCTTCCATGCTGAGTTATTGCACCCTGGTTTTGTGATGGAGATGACCGGGCAGTGAGGGATGAGTGACCTGGGCCAGACCACCGGGCTCGGCGCTCCCGGACGGACCCTGAGCGAGGGGTGAAAGATCAGGGCTTCCCTCCAGCCCCTTCCCGGCCCCCCCACCTGCGCGGATGCTCCTGGGCGTCAGCCGTGATTTAGTGTCTTCGGGTTCAGCGGGAGAGCGAGCGATGCTCCGCCGCCACGAGAGCTGCTCTTGGCAGCGCCTCCCTGGGTCCCCGTGGTGTCTCCTTCTTCATCCGCTGGCTTCTTGGCCTCCAAAGTGAGCCTCCCTCACTGCCTCGGGCAGAGGATGAATTTAAGGAATCGGTTCCCAGGTGGTGAGGCTCAGGGACATGCGGAGGATGTCATGGAGCTGGGGAGGATGCCCGCACACCCCACAGGATGCCGTGGCACCTGGGAGGAAGGATGCTGGTCCCGGCTGGGATGGTTCTGCCCCATCTGGGAGGATGCGAGGGCACCTGGGAGGATGCTGGGAGGACATCTGTGCACGAAATTATTCAAATAAATACCTAGAAGAAAAAAAATCCGCCAGCCCTTCCCAACCCTGCCTGCCGCCTTCTCCCACCCGCGCGTCCCCGCTCCCCGCAGCCTCCTCCCGCAGCCTCCGGCATCCCCTTGCGGCAGCCGGCAGCTCTGCAAACCCACGAGGGGCAGCAAAAGGCTGTGCAAGGACTCACCCCACGCTGTCAGCCCACCGAAGGCCCCACGCGTGACATGCGTCATGCTCGCCCACGCCGCAGAGGCACGGAGAAGACACCGGCAAACGGAACGAGGCCGGCACCAGAGACCTCGTCCTTACGCAACCGGCTCAGCGTCCTCTGCGTGCACCATGCGGGAGATTATGGCCCCGGGGTGTCTCGGATAACTCCCTAAGCCCCAAATCTGCTCCTGGCATCCTCCCGAGATCAGGCAGGAAGGGTGACACTGTGGTGACACCGCACTGGCCCTGCCGTCCTGTTGGAGCAGAGGGGCGCAGCTTGGCACGGGGCACCCCGAAGTGAAAGAGGTGGCTTTGGGGGCAGTAGGGGCTGCCCCTGGGTTGGGACAGGGCTGGCGATGGCACCCAAGGGCTCAGGGGGGTCCTGGACCCCTGCAGGGGTGGTCAGGGCACGGGGACGTGGGGCTTGGGAGGACACCGTGGGCACAGAGCCCAGACCCAGCGTCGGAGCGGGGATGAGCGCAGCAGAGGAGACAGCTGGGATCCTTCTTCTGCTCCCTCCGGTCACACAGAAGGGCATGAGCAAAGGGACCTTTGGGACTCTGCCTTCACAGCTGCTTTAAATGGAGAGTGTGGCCTTCCCTGATGCGCTCTGGGACCAAGCAAACTCCCACTTTTGAAGGTTTTTTTTTGCATTTTTCCATGAGAACGGCTGATCCGGAGGCAGAGTGCGCCCTTTCCCGGATCTTACAGCTGTCCCCATGCCATAGAAAACACTTAAAACCAAGCAAAAAAAAAATAAAAATAAAAATAAAAACAATAAATCGTGATAAGAGAAGCAGCCATGCTGCATGGGAAGCTCAGGGAAGAAGTTTTGCAGCTCCTCAGCCAGCAGTGACCAGAGCCGGTGGCTGCCCTCACGTCTCAGCAATGCCCCAAGAAGGAGGTGGGCTGGAGACACTGCCCTGCCACACTACTCGGGAGGGGATTACAGGAGATTAATTAATGCAGCAGCAGATGTTGGGTTATCCTGCAAAGAAGCAGCAGCTCCCAAGGCTTACCCCATCAGCAAATTCGCCTGTGTGTAGAGGGAGCTGGGTGGGGGCTTTGGGGTCTTTTGCTGGGGCTGGTTGGGGTCGCTGAGGCAGTGGCACCCTCCCGACCTGAGGTGGATAAAAATCCAGCCCTGGGCTCGCAGCAGCTCCTCGGCTAAGGATACTAAATCCTGCCCAAGCAGCCCTGATCCTGCTCAGGGTGGATGGAGCCATTTTAAGCAACGGTTTAAATTAAGATGTCTTGACTTGCTGAGCCCGTGGCAACGCGCAAGTTGTCACAGCTTAGGTGCGCAAAGGCTCTCTCCGATCCAAGGCAGAAGCCTCTTCCCCACCAAAAGGGCAGGGGCAGTTTCCTGCTGGCTCTGGAGCCTCACGGGGATTTTCTTCCTGGGGGGAGCCGGGATGATCCCAAGACTAGGGGGAACTCGTGACGAAGGTCTGCACAGCCCCAGGTAAGGTCAGGGTGCAGAGGGAAGAGCATCCCTCACCCCCACGGCCTGCTGTAGGATTTTGAGGAGGGATGGGAGAATTTAATGGGATTGCTGAGGCTTTTTACCCCCTCTCGCAGCTCCAATCGATTAATGGCTGGCTTCTACTTCCAAGCACAGAGCTTTCATTGCTGCAGCTTGCCAATTGCCCCAGACCCAGGTGCTGTGCTGGGCGCCCTGGGCTGCTCCATCCTGGCTCCTGGAGCGACTTGGCTGCAGGGAGCAGAGCTGTGTCTGCTCGCTGCCCCTCTCCTGCTGCAAGCAGGGGGTTTTGCAGCTGCTTTCATGCAGTGCGGTGAAGCAGAGGCTGCTGTGGGGCCGATTTATTTCTCCCCCTTCTCAGCCTCATCCTTTGCCCTGGCTGCTTTGCTTGTGCCTCCTCGCTCGCCCTGCCCAGCGGTGTCAGGATCCTCTCCTTGCCCAGCAGCTGAGCTCCCGTTGTAAGCACGGGGCTGGGGAGAGGATGGGAACCGTGGCATCGCGGCCGCCCCACGGCCCCTTCCCACGCCCCGCTCTGTGTCTGCACAGCGGGGAGTGAGCGCGTGGCGAGCGCTCGCGGTCCCACGGAGCCAGCAGACGCGGCCGGCCCCTAGCAGGGCTCGGTGCCGAGCAGGACTCACTGCCCGGGCCGGATGACAGATGACCGTGGAAGAGGAGAATGTGCTGCAGCCTCCGATCCTGAGCTGTACTACGAGGAGGAGGAGGATGAGTCGGGTGTGGAGTCCGAGCCCTCAGACACCTGCAGCGTCCTGTCCGATGACTCCGTCTACCCCTGCTCCGAGCTCCCTGCTGAGACCGGCGGTGCCGAGGACCTGAGCCTCTACCAGTGCTGCCTCAGGAACGATGCCAAGCTGGTGCGAGAGAGGCTGGAGAGGGGGGTGAGCAGGAGGGAGGCCACGGAGCTGGACATCAACGGCAGGGTGAGTGGCTGGGGGAGGAGCGGGGAGGATGTCCTGGGAATGGTGGCTGCTGAAGGAGGTTGAGCGTGGGGGGCAGAGCTCGGGATGAGACCCCAGAGCCGTGGGATGGGTGATCTGGGGCTCCTGGGGTCGTGTGGATCCGCAGAGCAGAACCTCAGCCTCCTTCCCATCCTGGGCTCCTTGGGTTTGGGGTGGGGAGGGCGGTGGTGGTCCCGCTCTGAGCGCTGTCCCCTCCAGAACGGGCTGATGGTCGCCTGCTGCAAGGGCTTCGTGGACATCGTGCCCCTGCTGCGGCAGTGCCCCCACCTCGATGTCAACCAGCAGGACAAGGAGGGGAACACGGCGCTCATGATGGCAGCACAAGCAGGTAGGCACCCCGCATGCCTGCTGCAGGACCCATCCTGAAGTGCCGTAGCCCCCATCCTCCCCCTCTCCAACCCCAAAGATGAGCAGTCAGGAAAGATAAGGGTCCCAAGCAAAGTGACCTGCCCTGTACAGCCTTACGGCTTACGTCAGTGCAGTCTTAAAAATGATTAAATTGTGCAAAAGCGGAGATTCTCACAGAAACGTTCCCTGGCAAGCAGTCCTGCCCGAGCAGCAGAACTCAGCCAGACCCTGCGCTTGCTCAGCCCAACAGCTCACCAAAACAAAAATCCAAGTGAGCCACACAGGTTTACACCAGCAAAAGGCCTGAGCAGTAAATTCCACTTTGGGGGACCAAATTTTCTGTTCCAATCCCGCGGTTTTCTCTTATTGGAACGGTTCTGCTCCCCCAGGGCAATCCCAGGCTGATGAACCGCAGAGGGAGTGCGCTGCGGTGGGATCGTGCGCCACTCCTGCTTCCTTAATTGTTGCTAGAATTGGTGATTTTTAAATTTAATTTTATTTTTTTGCTGTTGGATTCTTTTCTGCATTGTCTGCTTGAAGCAGGTGGCGAGACAGCACCATGCTCTGCACGTTGCTCTTGCAAACCAAACCAGAAGGGTTTGAGGTCCAGCTCCCCCCCCCTTGCCCTGTGTTTGCGTTTGAGACACCCTCACCGAGCCCTTTCTACAAGCGGGCACTGACAATTAGCCCTCATTAACCACCAAAACGCTAACGTGGCTTCTCTGCTGCTCAGGACACATCACGATAGTCAACTACCTCCTGAACTACTTCCCGGCGCTGGACGTGGACAGGCGTGACGGCCGGGGGCTGACGGCGCTGATGAAGGCGGCGATGCAGGGGCAGCAGGACTGCGTGGCCGCCCTGCTGCTGGCGGGTGAGCGTCCCCGGGACGTGGTGGAGCTGGAGCTCTGATGCCTTCGGGCGTCCTCTCTTGAGGCTCTGGTTGGAAAATTAAGAGCTTGAGCTGATGTTCTTGGTTGGAGGGGGGGACACCAGGGTGTCACCGCTGCCCTGGGGTATTGTGGCGCCCATGTCCCAGCTTGAACAGCCTGAAGCTGCCTGGCTGTGCCACGGCTTTGCAGAGCCCTTCCATGCAGCTCCTCTGCCCCTGAGCCGGCTGTCCGGCAGTCTGTCCAGTGCCAGCCTGGGCCGTGGTGACACCTGCTGGTTAATTCCCCCAAACGCTGAGCTGTGAACACGGCTCAAATACATCTTTTTTTGGATGGACGGGCTCTTATTTTGATTTTTGTGCTGCCTCGTGCTCTGGGGTGATTCTGGGGACGGAGCGGGGACACTGCGGTGACGCTCTTTGCATCCTGGTGTTGCCAGGAGCGGACCTGCAGGCAGTGGATCCCATCAAAGGGAAGACGGCCAGGGAGTGGGCAGTCTTCACCGGCCGCTTCGAGACGACCGTTCGCATCCGGAGCCTTCTGCGGCGCCCGCGGGCTGAGCAGTTCGGCACCCACTACCTGCCCGAGTGGCCAGCGCTGGCCGGGCTGGTGGCCAAAGCCCTGAGCCCCAAATCCCGGAGCCAGAGGCTGTCGGAGAAGATCCGCTCCCTCTTCACCTTCCGCTTCCCTCGCGACCCTGAGGAGGACGGCGTGATGGACCACATGGTGAGGATGACCACCGCCCTCGCCAGCCCCTTCGTGGCCACCGCTTGCCAAACCGTCTGCCCCGACAGCCCCCCCGAGGTGGGCAAACGCCGGCTGTCGGTGCCGGAGATCCTCCAGCAGCACGTGCCAGATCCAGGCACCTCCAGCCCCGTGGCCAGGGCAGCCTCGTGCAACGGCCAAGCGGCGTCGGAGATCCGGCTCCTGCCGCCGCGCCATCCCCAAAGCCGCCTCCTGGGTTTCTTGCCCCGGCGGCTGCTGCTGCTGCGTGGGAACAGCATCTTCCCCGGGGAGCACGTCCCAAAAATCAAGCTGACCAAGGCCTCCTCGCCGCCAGCCAGCAGGAGGGAGTGGAGGCATCGTGCCAAGGACAAGGAGCTGCTGCAGCCGCCCAAGTGGAGGTACAAGGAGCTGCAGGAGGAGAAGCGAGCTGCCAAGGAAGCAGGGAACGAGAAGAAAAAGAAAGGGGGAAAGGGACCCTAAGGTGCCCTTGGGACCTGCTCGGTGGCTTTGGCAGGGGATGCGCCCAGGTCCCTGCTCCCTGCCCAGCCCCTCGTCCTCCAGCGCCTTGGCTCTGCCCGGCCCCGTGGTGCTGGGGGGGATCCTGCCCTCTGCCAGGAGCTGGAGCAGGGTGGGGGCAGAAGGGGCTCCCTCCTGTTCTTCTTTGCCTCTTTGATCTTACGGAGATCTTGATCTCGCGAAGTGTGGCGGAACGTGACTGTGCAAATTAAAGTGGAAGCAGTTGCCATGTTAACGGGATTGATTTAATGAATAAACCCTGGGGCTGCTTGTCGGGCTGGCAGCGAAGTCTCACCCATGCTGCGAGCATCTCCCGGCCAGGGAAGCCCAACTGCCCTGGTGGCATCGACCTCCCTGCTCCTGCTTTGTCCCAAGACGCAGGTGGACACCGGGACCCCTCACCTTGCACCCATGGGGACCTCTGGTGGCCCCCAGCTCCTTCTCCCCTTGGTGGCCACTCTGTGCCATTATTTTTTTGCCGGGTGCAAGGCAGCCAGTGCATTCCCCAGCTGTGCCGCACCACGTGCCGGGATGGCAGCGAGCTCGAGTTTGCCATTGCACTGCAACCACCCAGATGTGGTTAAACCAGGATATTTTCCCCATGAACCAGAATGGCTTGAGGGAGGATTTGGGAGGCTGGAGCCCCCTCGGAGCCAGCACAGAGCTGCCATGGGGTCTTCACCCTGTGCAGGCTTGGGGGCGGCAGGGACAGTCCTGGCTCTGCTCCCTGTGCACATCGCGGGTCCCCAGCAGCGTTGTCTGAGTCATGGGGATACTGCTGGTGGTGCAAATATTTCAAGTTCCTCCTAAAAACAACTCAACTTGACCCCATGGGAACGCGGGGAGGTGAAATCCGGATCCCGAGCAGCCCTCGCTGCCTCCTGCAGCTCGCAAGTGCGGAGGGTTCGGTCGCAGGGAGAGCAACTTGCACAAGAGGCACTCGAAACAATCTCCTGGTAATAAATAACCTTTCCCTGTGGGCAGGCAGGACCTGCAACCCGGAGCTGAGCCCATCGTTGCCCTGTTCTTTGCGGGGCACAACGCCACCTGCTCCCCCCAGTCCTCCCCAGTTTGGGGCCGAGGCACGGATGGACACAGGGGGAAGGCACCGCCACCTCCCTCCTGTTCCCCCCCAAGCCTTGGCTTGCACCGGGCTCCCTGCGCCGCCTTCTTCTCGTGCCAGCTTCTGCCGCGGCTCACAGATGAGCCGGGGGCGGACGTGCACGGAGAAACCTTGGCTCGTGCCATGCTCCTGCCACACAGGGGACGGGGACAGCCAGGGACAGTGGAGGATAGAGGCTTGTGTCCCCTCGGCGAGACCCGCAGGGGTGGCTGGCTGCAGTCTGGTGGTGGCACGGGCTGCTCTGCTCTGCCATAAGCAGCCTGAATGATTTAATGAAGGGTGATTTTTTTTTTTTGGCTCAGAGCTGGGAGTGGTGGGGAGCTTGCGCCATCGTGCCGTCGACACTGCCCCAGCACGGCCGGCACCATGAGCACGCATCCCGCTCTGATTCAGCGCGGGGCTGGCACCCCGAGAGCCCGGTGGGTGGGAGGCACCGGCCTCCTGCTGCACCACGAGCTGGGGGTGGCCTTGAGCTGTGCGAAGGCGAGGAAATATTTGGGTCAGGGCAGGGGTTTGGTGCTCCTGGGTTGGGCTCTGCTGCTGCCAAGCTCGGCATCGCCGCGGTTTGTCCGCCTGTAGAGGCGGGTAGTGCTGGTACATGGGAGCCGGGCACGAGGCTTCTCCTCCCCTCTCCTTGTTGCTCAGCCTCTATCTCCCAGCTCTGTCTCATCCCGGTGCTGGGAATCATCCGGAACCATCCTCGCCCTGCTGAAAATCTGGTGGCAGACCTCAGCGGTTGAAAACCCCCTTGGGCTGCCTGTCGTTACAGCCGGGCCCAGTCTCGGGATGAATATTCCCGAATTCTCCTTCAGCTCCAGCGCGAGGAGTGTGAGCCTTGCCACTGCAGTGGGGTTCGAGTCCTGCCCTCATTGCAGCAGCCGTCCCCAGGGCTCCTAAACACTCTCAAGCCACTGCACCGTGGGAACAGGGACACACAGCAGCTTCTCGAAGTTCTTAAAAATCTCTTTATTTCCCCAGTGGAGATTACGGTTAAAAACAAACCCGGGTTCCCAGCGTGGAAGAGAGCAGCGCCTGAAGCACAGCCCTCGCTGGAGGCTGCGCATCCAGTGCCCGGCTGCTGAGGGCAAAATTCGGGGCCGCTGCCCCCCTATCGAGGACCCCCCCATGCCGGGGAAGGGCTGGCGGCTGCAATCTGCGCCGGGGCAGAGATGGTCACGGCGATAGGGCGGCTGCAGCACAGACTTCCTCCCGCAGACAGCCGCTGCTATCTGATGGAAACTGCCCGTTTCCCATGCGTGGACGCCGGCTCCGCAAAAAAAAATTCCTCCCGCCTCCGCCACGGGCAAGGTCACGCACGAAGGCTCCGCGCGCGTTTGATCCTGGTTTTGTGCTCTTGTTTGTCTCACTTCCTCCATCGAGGGTGATGGGGGAGATAGCGGAGGAACCTCGGGCAGGACCTCAAAGCTCCACGGCCGAGCTCTGCCGCCAGTGCCCAGCCGTGGCGGCTCCGGGAAGGGTCGTGCTGCAATTTTGGGCTCGTGATGCAATTGGGGTTTGTGATGAAACGGGGAACGGCGAGGGAAATAGGGCCACGTAGCTCGGTTAGGAAAGAGGATGAGACGCCAGCCCCGGTGCTGCCGGGGCCGCATCCACGTGAGCTGCTCGAGGTGTCTGGAAGGAGAAGCTGGGAAAAAGCTGGGGCTGGGGGTGCTGGGGAGGACCTGAGGGATGGGGGGCGGACACAGGACCCCATCCAAGGCGGCTGAAACTTCAACCCCGGGGCGGCAAAAGGGGAAGCGCCGTTTCCGCTGCCCCCAGTGGGGTTGGCTCCGTGCGCCCCATGCCGTGGGAACGGCACCACCGCCAGTGTCCCAGCTGGGCAGTCTCGAGGACGGTGGCACGTGGAAGACATGCTCATGGGTCCCTTTGTCCAAGCCATGCAGAGAAGGCTGAGCACCCTTTGGTGCAGTGCTCCTGGGGCTCCAAAAGTCCATCTGGGGATGCAATGGAGAGCTGGGAAGCCCCTTTGCTCCCCTGTAATGTCCCCATCCCCACAGGGGACAAGCACCGGTGCAGTGGAGAGGTGGCCCAGTGCTCTAACGCTAACTCACAGCATCCTCACTACCCCTGGTGACCCCAAAAAAAAACCACAAACTGAGCGGCTGCGACTCCACGGGGTGCAGGAGGCACTGGGTGCTCTGGACGTGGCAGGGTGCAGCCCCAGGGCCTCATCTGGACTCAAAAGGGAGGAAAATTTGGGGAAGCGGCCGGTGAGGGACAGGGGCGGGAGGAGCGGGACGAGGGAGAGCAACCAGGATGGAGCTGGGGCCCGGTGTGCGGGAGGAAGGGAGGCTGGATGGGGATGTGTGCTCAGCAATAGGAAATGCTTTATTAGCTGGGAGTGGTGGAGAAAAGCCAGGCAGGAAGAGGCAGTAATAAGAAACATTTTTTTGACTTCTCCCACATCCAGACAACAAAGCGTTCGCCAGGCGGCCGCGTCGGGGCAGCGGGGCCGGGACGGGAGCTGAACCTCTCCGGGGTTCGCGGGAGCAGCCCCATGAGGGTCCCCGGGGTGCAGGGCACGGCCGGGAGCGTCCCTGGCTGAGCCTGGTGTGGGACACGGGGGGATCACGGCCAGGAATCCTCCCCAAGGAGCAGCAGCACAGCCGGGATCACCCACGGGGCCGCTGCGGATGCTGTAGGTGAGTGGCAAAGCGCCGTGCGCTCTCGGGGTTCGGCTGTGGGGAAGCTGCACGGAGCAGACCCGCGTGGGACCCCCGGCTCTGTGGGATCAGGCCCCCCAGCCTGGCCCTGCTTTCCGCTCCCGGGGGTCCTCGTCTTCTTTCCTCAGAACTTCCATCACTTTGTAATGCCCAGGGCAGCTGCTGCCGAGCGCAGGACAGGGATTGATCTCTGCCGAACATCTCCAGACTCGGAGATCGGCCGGTTTCCCTCTGGATTTTCACCAATGTGGCCAAAATCAGGAGCTGGCCCCATTTCCATTGCATGCGGTGGGACAACAGGGTTTATGTCAGGGTAGCAGATGCCAGAAGCTGGATTTTGGGGAACAGAAATCTGGATATGCAGCAGTGTATCTGAGAGCAGGATCCGTCCCTGGGTCCTGGGCAAAGAGCTAAAATAATATACAGCTGCTAACAAGACCCTGAGCTGATGAGAGGGCTGGGAAATGGAGGACGGGGGTGTATCTTTAAAAGGCACGAGTTACACTGAGGGAAAGTTCAAGCCGCAGCAGCCGGCGGCACGGAGCAGTGCCCCACGCTGCCTGCAATCACGGCGTCTGCTGGGCAAAACCTGGTGTGAGGGCCAGGGCAGGAAACCTCTCCTGCCCTGCTGCGTGCGAGGAGACGCTTGCAAGGCTGGCATCGTGTTCCTCTTTCTCTTATTAATGCGTCTGAGCTGGTTTTGCTGCTCTCTGTGTGCGTCCTACGGTGCGCAGCAATCCCTGGTGGTGCAAGGGGCTGGGGTGTGCAGCCCGTCCCCACAGGTGCCTGAACTTCGCCTCCATCCTGTGCCATTTGGAAAACCTTCCTCCTGGAGGAGATGGGGTTTGCTCAGCTGGAATTGTGCAAGTGTGGCCACGGGGTGCTGCAGCCCCGTTTCTGCCTGGGCACTCAACGGGTCCGGGCTTTCCCACTGGCTCCTCTCCCTGGTGCCACTTCCCGAGAAGCTCCTTGGCCTCTGCCTCCATTCCAGGGCAGGGAAATTCCTCTTCTCCAAGCTGGGTCTTGCTCAAGACTTTCCCAGCCGCGGGGACTTCCATCATTTCAGCCCCTCCAGTGCAGAATGCTACGAGTGCTACAGCCGCTGCCTGCCCAGGGATGCTCCTACCCAACCCTAACCCCCCCCCCAGGGGTGGATTTGGGGTGGATTTGTCCTGTTGGGGCTGTTTTTGTCCCATTGCAAGTGTGTCCCGGGACGTTTCTGACCCTGGGCTTCTACAGCTCGGTGCTGGGGATGGCTCTGGGTTAAGGTTTGCTTGCCGTGCGATTTCGTCTCACGGGCAGTGAGGTTTTAGGTGAGGTCCGGAGCGTTTTGTGTTTAATGGCGAAAATCCCGCAGGCCCCTGGCAAGGCAGGGTTTCGCTCGGTGGCTTCCTGGAAGCGCCTCCAAGGAGGGAATTCACTGGCTGGGAGTCTCAGCTTCCATCTAAAAAAAAGATGCATTCCCTAGCACTGCAAATTGCGAGGTGATCAACGCGCCTAGGAGCACCCCAGGGGCTCACAAACCCCCCAGGAATTTATTTCCCAAACCCTGTCCTTGTAGGGCTGACCCCACGCTAGCTGAGGGTCCGGCCGGTGAGGAGCGCTGCGAGTGGCCGGGCACCGCTCCTGCCGGGACAGATCCTGCTCTCATGACAGCCCTGAGTTCGGGTCACCGTTTCCTCTCCACGAGCTACAACAAAGTGAGCTATTTTGGGGAGGAAAAGCCCATTTTCTGCTGCGCAGCGGCCGGAGCCGTGGCAGCTCTGCTTTTCCCCGTGTGCCTTTCAGCGCGCCGTGCTTGCGTGACTGCCTTTCCCCATCAAGGCCAGAATCTAAACAATCTTGATTCCTGTCCTGGCTGCCACAGGCAGGGCTCCTTGAATTGCAGGAAACGGCGACTTCGGCGTGTTTATATTGGGAATCGCGGGCGACGGAGAAGGGAGCGAGGTGGGGCCGGGGAGCCAGGTCCCGGCCTCGTGGGAAGGGAACGCGCGGCGGTGCCGCGAGGGGCTCGGCCAAAGTCCCTCCTTTTACGGGCAGCTATTGAAAAATAAAAATAATAATTAAAAAAAAAAAAACACAGCCAAAGCTTTCCCAAAGGCACAGCTGGGGAATTCTTGGCTGCCCGTGGTGACTCCGCTTGTGTCATTGATAAGCTCTGTACAAAAGCCCCCTCCCAGCGCTGAGCCCCGGATTGCAGCCAGCTGCCGGGGCGGCTCCGGCTGTGGCAGGGACCTGGGGGTGCGCAGTGGGGTGTGGGGGCTTCCAGCCCCATCCTGCAGACCTCCAGCCCCACCAGTGTCAGTGGGACACGCCAAGGTATGACCCGTGGGGATGGGAGAGGCTGGGGGAGCCTTGTGGCCGTGGCGATGCCCCCTTTCTAGCCCAAATCTCGAGCGCCGTGGGGCTGTACAGGGCATCCCGGCATCCCTCTGGCTCCGCGTGCGTCTGCAGCCGTCCCGGGGAACTGCTCGCAGGAAGGGCTGCAACCGGGACGTCCGGAGCCGAATTCCACTTGCAAGCAGCACATCCTACCTCGTTTCGCTGCCCTCCCTCCCCGTCGGACACCGTGTCCCGCTGCTTCCTTCCCAAAGCCACCGTGTGGCTGCGCCCGGCCGCCAGCCCCGGGATGTTGGGGGTGCCCAGGGCTGTGGCTGCCGCTGTTACCCCGTTATTTTTCTGCAGGAAAATGTCCCAAGAAGCCTGTGGCGGGGCCATGCTGGCGCTGCTGACCTTCTCCCTTGGCCTTGCTGCCGGTGAGTAGCAAAACAGAGCAGAAAATGAAGCTGGGGCTGTGCCCGACGCTTTCCGTCCCGCACGGGGCAGTTAAAATAAACTCGTGGCTCTTTGGAAACTTAATCGCTTGCTCTGCTCAAAATAAACTGCTGCGGGATGTAGCTCCGGGGAGGTGTTGCTGGTGGTGGGGAGCAGCAAGGAGCTGCTCGTAGTCCCAGGGGGGACCCCGGATGGATCCAGGCTGGGATTGTCCCCTGTCCCTGCTCGGGGCAGGGGGTACGTGGAGCCCCCGAGCAGCACCAGGGATGGTCCCCAGCCCATGCCACCAAGCACAGGTCACCAGCACGGGGCCTTGGGGGGCTGCAGCCAGCCAGCCAGCCGTCTGTCTGTCCCCTTGCCACTGTCCGTCTGGCTGCCCTCGTGCTGAACTTGCTGATTCCAGGAGGGATATTTTCCGCGCCAAAGGGCAGAGCTAAATCAGGAGGCGGGAGCGCAGCCGCCCTCTGGCCTCGCGGCGAGGGGCTGCACGTTCGGTGCCTGGATCCCAAAACACAACGCCCCCAGAGTCCACCTCTGGCTCCAAAGCTCCCTGGGGCTCCATGGGCAGGATGCGACCCCGGGGCTGTGCACTGCGAGCTAGAGCAGCCCAGTTTATTGCCACAGCCATGGGATGGATGCGTCTTCCCTGCACATCCCCTCTGCTGCCTCCCGGTGGTCCCAGGCTGGTTCCAGGGTCTTGAGCATAGATCCCATTGACCCCGAAGCCACCAGCATCCCACAGACGGGGTGGCCGCTGTCCCCGAGCGGCGTATCCCGGCCCCGTGGCACAACACGCGCTGTCCTCGTGCCCGCAGACGAGCTGCTGTGCGTGTGCGACGTGCCGCACTGCAGCGTGCCCACCTGCACGGGCAAGGTGTGCTTCGTCAGCAAGCGGCGGGAGGACGGGAGGATCGCCCAGCACCGGGGCTGCTTCTCCAACAACCTGCTGGAGAACTGCCGCCCGCACCTGATGGAGCAGTTCGGCACCAGGTGCTGCAACTCCAGCATGTGCAACGCCGAGCTGGAGATCTACCTGCCAGGTACGGGAAACCGCGGCAGACTCGCCTCTGGGCTGTCCCCCTTCCCTTTAAGGAGTCGAGGGGAGAAGGGCAGAGTTTTTCGGGGAAGTGTGGAGATGTGTTTGGGTCTTGAGATAACCCCCCCTCCTCTCTCGGCATTGCCAGGGTCCCCCTTTGCAGTGCAGGATGGGGTCAGCGAGGTGACCCCAGTGCCCCTCTTGGGCTGTGCCTGAGGAGCTGCCACCCATAGGGGTGACCCCAATGCAGAGCCCTCTTCCCATGCCCAAGCCCAAGCCCCAAAACCTCCCCAGGTCCAAGTCCGAGCCCCACCTTCATTCCCCCACCCATCGTTTCCCCTCTGCCAGGAGAAGAAGCCCTGGAAAAGGCGCCGTCCCTGCCCAACCTCCTCCTGATGATCTTCGTCCCGCTGCTCGCCCTCCTCGTCCTCGCGGCGCTCACGGCGCTCTTCTTCTGGAAGCTGGCCCAGCACCGCCGCGAGAGGCTCCTCTTCAAGCACAGCGACCTGGGAGACACGGACCTCATGCTGAAGGCCTCCCTAGTGGGAGACAGCACGCTGGAGGTGGGTGGGCTCCAAGGGGGACGCCGGCTGTCCCCAAAGGAGGGGGACTTGCTGTGTGGGGTGGCCACCAAGCTCACCGGCTGCCTCGGCTCCACAGGACCTGCTGAACGACGACTGCACCACGGGCAGCGGCTCGGGGCTGCCCTTCCTCGTCCAGCGAACGGTGGCTCGGCAGATCACCCTCGTGGAGTGCGTGGGTGAGGACAGCAGGGGTCAGAGCCCTTTCCTACAGCCCCCAGCGACGGCACCGCGATGCCAAACCCACGGGGAGGTGTCAGACCCAAGCCTTGTAGCCAAAACCCCGTAGAGACCCCAATCCTCCCCCAGTTTGATGAGGAGGAGGAGGGAGAGAGCGGGTGGGTTTGTCATGCTGGGACGGGGACGGGGTTGGGATCCCTTGGGGTCCGGAGGGGCCGTGTGACGCGGTGCCGTGGTTGCGGCAGGCAAAGGGCGCTACGGCGAGGTGTGGCGAGGCGTGTGGCACGGGGAGAACGTGGCTGTGAAGATCTTCTCCTCCCGGGATGAGCAGTCATGGTTCCGCGAGACGGAGATCTACAACACCGTCCTCCTCCGGCACGACAACATCCTGGGTGAGTGGGGGTTGGCCGAGGGGCTTGGGATGGCAGCGTGGCGGCTCCATGACCCCGCTCCTCTCCCCATCCAGGCTTCATTGCCTCCGACATGACTTCGAGGAACTCCAGCACCCAGCTCTGGCTCATCACCCACTACCATGAGAACGGCTCGCTCTACGACTACCTGCAGAGGACGGCCCTGGACGTGGAGACCTGCCTGGGGCTGGCGGCCTCCATCATCTGCGGCCTCGTCCACCTCCACGTGGAGATCTTCGGCACCCAGGGCAAGCCCGCCATCGCACACCGCGACCTGAAGAGCAGGAACATCCTGGTGAAAAGCAACCGGCAGTGCTGCATCGCCGACCTGGGTGAGACCCCGCTTCCAACCATGGGGATACGGCGGCGATGCCGGCGTGCTTCTGACCGCCGTCCGTCTGTCCGTCTGTCCTCCCAGGGCTGGCCGTCATGCACTCCCAAGGCAGCGACTACCTGGACATCGGCACCAACCCGCGGGTGGGCACCAAGCGCTACATGGCCCCCGAGGTGCTGAGCGAGCAGATCCGCACCGACTGCTTCGAGTCCTACAAGAAGACGGACATCTGGGCCTACGGGCTGGTGCTCTGGGAGATCACCCGGAGGACGGCGGTGAACGGTGAGCGGCGCCGCGGGCTCCGGCCCTCCACGGGGAGGCTCTGCCTTCGCTCCCTCCTTCCCTCCTCCTTCTTTTTTTTTTTTTTTTTTCCTTTTTCCTTTTTTTTTTTGCCCAGAAGATTAGCTGTAAATTATAAACACTGTAATCTCGTGTCAGCACCCGGCTCCCTGATTAAAGGGCCCATTAGACTCAATCAGCGTTCTGTTTGTTCAGTGCTGATTAGAAAACAAGCAGCATCCAGCGCTGCCTGGAAGCTGGCCACGGCCGGGACCTCCGGCCACGGGGCTTTGCTCGGGGATGGGGGACAGAGCTGGGGACCCCCGCAGAGGAGGCTCCTCGCCCCAGCCAGCGCCGCTCAGCACCACCAGCATAGTCCATTAGCGGCATTAATTAAATGGTGGGCGCTGGAGGGTGAAGCAGCAGGTCCCCCCCAGGCGCAGTCTGGTCGGGATAATCTCATTTACTGCCCTGGGGCTCCTTCAGATTAAACATTTACTCCGAATTATGGTGGCCATGTGCAGGGGACGACCTTCAGCCGCCAGCTTTAACCCTTGAAGGGTCCCTGGGCATGCGTGCACAGCCCCGGGGCACCGAGGAGCGGGGATGGGGTTTGGGGTCACCAGTACCCCAAGGGGTACAGGGGGCTGTGGGGTGCTTGGGGGAATGGAAAACCCCATGGACGCACAGCCATATGGAGGCACTAAGCAAGGATTAGCAGGGCCAGCTGGCGGGCTCGCTGTGGCTTCGAGGTGGTATAGGGGCTGGAGTTGGTGCTGAAGCCCCCATCAGGGCTGGAGATGGTGCTGGGCCCCCCCCTTGCCTTCCCAAGATGTCCCTGCAAGGCCCGTGGTGAATCCAGAGCAGTGCACCCCAACCCAGGGCTGTGTCCGTGCCACCCCGGGGACAGGCTCAGGTGGCAGCCTGGGCACCCCATAGCCCCCATTCCCTTTCCCCATGCCTCCCCAAATGCCCTGGAAGTGGGGACATCACCGCTGCCCGGCCCCGTGCGGGACCGGGGACACATCCTGCACCCTGGCCACGCTCACAGCGCCTGCCCACAGGCATCGTGGAGGAGTACCGGCCGCCCTTCTTCGACGTGGTGCCCAGCGACCCCAGCTTCGAGGACATGAAGAAGGTGGTGTGCGTCGACCAGCAGACCCCCGTGATCCCCAACCACCTCTTCTCCAATTCGGTGAGGCTTTGGCGAGGGCTCAGCGGCCTCTCGGGGACCCGAGACCCCCACCCTAAAGCTTTTGCAAACCCTGAGGGGAGCCTGGGGAGGTGGGGGGAGCCCTGGCAACACCCGAAGCATCGCTCCTTGTCGTCCCCTCCCCTAGGTTTTGTCTGCCTTGGCGAAGGTGATGAAGGAGTGCTGGTACCAGAGCCCCTCGGCGCGGCTCACGGCCCTGCGGATCAAAAAGACGCTGAAGAAGCTGCACCACTCCCTGGACAAACCCAAGCAGGAGTGCTGAACACTGGGCTGCAGACCCCCCCTCACCGTGGCCAGCCCCCCCCCCCAACAGCTTTTCCCACCCCAGTGGCTTCTAAATTCGCAAGGGAGAAAAAAGAAAAACGACAAAAAAAAAACCCCGAAATTTTGGGGGGTTTCCTTGGAAAAGGCTGGTCCCAGGGCGCTTCGGGGCCACGTGCCCAGGCGCTTAGAGCCGCACGTCCTGGGATTCCTGCAGAGCCACGGGAAGGTGCTGGGGGTTGAGACCGCCGGGGCCCCGTCCTTCACCCGATGAGCAGCCGACGCTTCTGCTTTCAAGCTGGTTGGGTGTTTTCTCAGCTTTTTGGTGTTTTCCAGGCATTTTCCTACATTCTGCTCGCTCCCTGTTCGGGTCAGGGTCTACTCACGGCCTAGCCCAGGACGTTCAACAGAATGATACGCCCTTATTATTTAATTATTAAGATTTAATATATTTAATAAAGCATAAAGCTATTTTATTGCTTCACAGCCACACATCCTCCCCCCACCGGGCACCGAGGAGGGGACCCCGCGGCCCGGAGCTTGTGCATGGCTTAATTTATTGCTTCGACACGGGTGTAGCCATCGTGTATCGGATCCCTCAATAAACCTCACTCCGGCCTCTCCGCAACCTTCTCCCTGCAACCGCCCAAGCTCGGGAGCTGCCGGCCCCTCGTGCTTCTAGGAATTTGCACCAAAAATAAAAAAAAATAAAAAGAGGACCCCGAGATGCCAAGAAAGCGCAGACAACAAAGGCCTAGGTCTTGTTTGCGAGCGCGGGAAATCGCGGCACTGACATTGTTCGGGCAGGATAGCGCGGGCGCCTTATCGCAGCGGGTGCGCAGGAGGTTCCTGCTGATAGCCCGGGGGAGCGCGAAAACGCCCCCGAAGATGAAAGAGGAACTTGCTGGGAAGAGCTCGGCTGACATGGGGATTTTTTTTTTTCCGGCTCAGCCCCGTGCGGGATGTTGGCCTGGCCCTGGAACGCAACACGCGCCCGGCGTGCGCTGACACCGCGGGCACAGCCCCTGCTCCCCAGTTAGCAGCTGGGAGGGAACTGGTCGGCAAAGGGCGGCTCTCACACGTATGCATATGTGCACGTCCCTGTATGCTTGCATGTGTGTGCATGCACGTACGTGTGTGCAGGCATGCAAGCATGTGTATGCATGTTCACATGGATGCATGCATGTACGTGTTCATGCACATGCATGCGCACACATGCGCACACAGGCATGTACACGCATGCACACATACATGTCTTAATGCACACAAACATGTGATAAGCATGCATGCACATGTGCACATGTATGCACGCACACAAGTGTGCACATGTCTGCATACACATGCACACGTGTATGCATACACACACAAGCATACACATGCACGCATGCATGCACACACACATGCAAACATGCACAAACATGCCTGCACACATGCACAGACACGTTTGCACACGTTTGCACAAGACCCTCTGCTCAGCCCCCCCAGCACCACTCAGCCCCCCTAGTCCGCCCATAGCCCTCCTAGATCCCCCTTCAGCCCCCCAATCCCCCTCCTCACCCCCCTCAGCCCCCTAATTCCCCCCCAGACTCCCAATTCCCCTCCAGCTCCACCCCCAGCCCCCCCAGTTCCCCCCTAGAGCCCCCAAAGCCCCCTCCAGCCCCCCAATTCCCCCCCAGCTCCCCCCCAGC
>CM021796.1:701322-723095 GCA_011076525.1 Nettapus auritus | reverse complement strand
GGGGGGGTGAAGTTCCCCCACATTGGTGCTGAGCCTCGCAGCACCGACGTTTTGGTGGCCGTGACCAGGCCGAAATGGGGGAGCCCCGACCCTTTGCTGGTCCCTGTGCCCCCTCCTCAGGCAGCCGTTTTTTGGTGTTTTTTCGTTTTTTTTTTTGTTTTTTGGCAAAGGAACCTTTCTTTCAAACGAAACAACCCCCCAAAAAAATTGCCACGGCATTGTTGGCGACTGCAAATATTTGTTTGGAGGGAGGGCAAAACTCTTTGTTTCGGCTGCTTGCGGCCTGCGCCGCGCGCCTTTTCCTTTCCCCGAGGAGCACTGGGGGAGGTATTAAGCGAAAAGTACCACGTTTGTGCTTTTTATGAAAAGAAATATTGCCGTTTTTCCACACGGAGTGGGGTCCGATGCCTCTGGGGGGGGCACCTGTTGGCAGGGAGGGTGGCCGCAGCCTGGTCGGCACCGAGGGGCTTTGGGGGGCCGATGGCCGCTTGTGTGAGGCCGGTGCCTGTTGCAGGAGGAGGGTTCCCCTCCTCGCAGGCCTCTTGCCCGTCGTGTTAGGCACTTCCAGGCAGCTTTTGGGAGGTAACCACCTCTCCTCGTGCAGATCCGGACTTGTTGGCCTCACCGAGCGGCCCCGCCGGGGTGCTGGACGTGGGCGCGTTGGCGATGCCGGCTTCTCCGGGGTGGAGGTGGCAAAGCTGGGGACCCCGGGTCTCTCAGGCTTTCCTCGGTAGTTTGCACCGAGCTGGTGTTTGGGGGGAAAAATAAATATATAAACAAACAGGAAAGGGCCCATTGACCCCGCTCACCGCCCGGGATCTCAGCGGACCCGGCCGTGCCTTTGATCAGGGCTCCTATTGTTTCCGCAGCACGCTGCCCGTTCGCAGCCACGCTGCATGGAGGAAAGCTGCGGCCTCGGGGACCCCCAGGGAGCCTCTTTGGGGACCCCAGGGAGGTGTTTCGGGGTCTGGCATCGCGGCCACGGCTCCACCAGCACCGTGATGGGGACCGGAGCCTCCGATGCTGTGCATGTTGGCTGCTCGAGCAGCCATGATGCGAGCTCGGCGTGCCTCCGGAGCCAGCCGGGGCTGCCCTTGCTGTTGTGCTTTCGGTGAGAGATCTTAGCTGCTTATTTCGGTGTAGGTTGGGAAAAACATCCGAATTTCTGCAGTGCTTGGGTGCTGTAAACCCAGCATGTGCATGGGTAAATAGAGGGGAAAACTCACCCCCCGCCCCACTTTCCTTTTTAAAAAGAAAACGCACGGTGCCCGTGCAGTGATTCTTCCAGGGTGGCTGTAGGTAGGCTTCGTTTTCTGGCCTGAAACAAAACAAAAGAGTGGTTTTTGGGAGCGATCTCAGACCACCGGGTTTTATTCTCAACACCTGCTTCAAGTACATATTTACCCAGCTCAATCAGGCCAAACGGAGCGGTCCGTAAGTTACCTCTTAGAACTTTCCAAGAAAGATTTCTCCAACTGGAAATTAAAAACAGTGTCCAACGAGCATTCTTGAACTCCTTCGGCTCCTTGGCCAGACAGCCCGGATTTTTTTTTCCCTGGGTACGCGGCCGCTGCCAGTAGTGGATGCGCCGGAAATCGCAGTTGCGAAAGGAGCGAAGTTAAAAACGTCAATTCTCTGAACGCCAAGCAAAGTTCACTGGGTGTTGACCGGTGGAAATATGCTCCCCAGCACGCGGCCGGGGCGGTTATCAGCCCGGCGCGGGGAGTTGGTCTGTCTGCTCGTCTCAAGGGAGAAGAAAGCCAGTGTTTGCTGGTGCTGAGCCTTTGGAGGCAAGCTGCTGCGTGCGAGCTCTTTGCAGGGGTGGGAGCGCTCTTTTGTCCGGATTATTGAAGCCCGAGCTTTCCAGCCTCCCTTTTCTTTGTGGATTTTTTTTTTTTCCCTTTCTTCCCAGCAGAAAAGCAGACGTTGCTGCACACCAAGGCCCCCTGACGATGCTTGTTTTTCTAACGCTTGCTTTTTGAACGCTTGCTACCTTCTCTGGGCTTCTTAGAAGTAACCCGTGGCCTGCTAGGTGTCGGAATATCGACGGCACAGTAAGCAGCTGGATATTTAGACCCCCAAAAATGTGCTAGCTGCCTGAGAAAGTCTTGGAAACCATCGGTGAGGGGCTGTCCGTCTGCCTGGCCACGGTGCTGGCTCACAGGACTTTGTTCTGCAGTGCTGGTAGGGCATGGGTGTCTCCTGAACTGGTTTCTGAACAAGTCAAAACACAAAATAGGTGTCAGACCGGAGCATGGAGAGGGAGTTTGGAGCCATATGTCTGTTTTCCGAGTTGAAGAGCCAACAGCAGCAGAAATGTCAAGGCTTCTTCTAATTACCCCATTAATGATGAGTCTCCTGTCAATTCGCTTGTTTAAAATTCATTTAAAGCTCTCCTTTTGTGATACTTGACTAGATGCAAGGAAAAACCCTTCTTTAAAGCTGAAAGCACATCCTTCCCCCCCCTTCCCTTTTTTTTCCATTTAGTACGTCTTCTAGTCGGCCGCGATATGTTCATGTTGGGTTCGGTGCATGCCAGGGGACTGCAGCCAGCTTGAAAAAGTTGGGACTCTTGTTGCTAACTTTAAATATCCTAGTATAATTTTTAGTTTCTGGATGACTTGCATGCAAGTGCTTTTTTTTTTTTTTTTTTTTTTTCATAGCACGGCTAATTTTAACTCCGTTTCATTTAGCAGCAGTGGGTCAGTAGATTTCAGAAGCACCAGCAAGGAACGGAAGAGATGTTGAGATGCAAAAGTAGATGGAGATGCTGATGAGGCAGCGAGATCTAGGGAAGGCGTTCGAGATGGTGGCACTGTATCTGCAGAAGAGCAAATCTTCTGGTTCCTAAAGTCTTCATCAGAGAGCTTTGGGTATTGTCCTCTCTGCTTTTGTGGAAATGAAGCCCTGATTGTTTTCTTGAATTATCGTTCTTGGGGTCGTGTGGTTGAACGAGGAGCGTGCAGAGACTCGGAACAGTCCTCAGCTGCCTCGCCACATGAGAATGGGTTTTATTTCTAGCCTACTCTTGGGCAAAACCCTCAGTGATAATGGTTATTCTTTATTTCAGCACAGCATATAATGAAACCCTGAAAGGTATTTCTTTCTTCCAAGCATGTTTACACATGTCCCTCCTCATTATGGCATCTAAAGAAACAGCAGAGGTACAAACCCAATTGTTTTCCATTTCTCTTGCTAACATTATGCTGCTGCAGCATTAAAACATCACTACCAGATTGGGTCTCATTAAGTTAGGTGCTGCACAGAGACGTAATAAATTGCAGCTCCTGTTCCAGAGCCTTACGAAGGCTCAGAAGTCAGGGGAATCATTGTTCTTCCAGCCTCGATTCCAACTGTTGAAAAAGAACAGCAGCTTACGATCTCGGCAAAAACAAAAATCTGTTGATCTGGTAAATACGTGGGTGGTTACTGGCAATTTGACCGATGATCATCTTCAGGTTAATTATCTTAATACATCTTGATCAGGTAGCGTTTTCCCCCGGGAAGATGTCATCTTGCTTAGCGCAGAACTGGGAGATTTTTGGGAAATGTGTTCCAGGAGGTGGTTAACACCATGACGTGAGGTTTCGCTGGGAAACTTTTCTCCTGTCTAGCCGCGTAGACATCTTGACACACGCGTTCCTGTGCGAGAATAAATATGTGCAAAATGAGCTCAGATAGCTGCTGCAAAAAAAAGGAAAAAAAATGTTCCTTGGCTGTCAAAGCTTAATATTTTAGCTCCCTGGAAGCTGGAGCTCTAATCCAAGGACCCCCACCTGCTTGTTGGGATCCGTTTTACGGAAGCAGGTTACCTTTAACGTGGGAATTTGGTACGAGGGGGGCTTCTCTTGTTCCCCCCGTGCTGCGGTGAGGGCAGGAGGACGCCCCGGGTTCCGTCGCGGCGAGGCTTCGCTTCGGCAGGGCCGCGAGCCCGCTCCCGGCCCTCTTTGGGAGAACAAAGCTTTCATTCTGAGGATCCGCAGCTTAACGCCAGGCTTGTTTAAACAGCTTCGTTTCAGGGCTGGGTTTGTGTCTGAGCAGAACGTCAGGAAGAGCGCGGAGCAGATAGAGCAGGCTCTGCTGCCAGCTTGCACCTTTCGTGCAGACTCATCCCCAGGCGAGAGGGGAACGAACCGCCCCAGCGCCCTGACCTGCTCTTTTGTTTTCTTCGGCCTGGTCGGTTTCTTTTATTAAGTAGATTATACGTTTTGCTCAATAGGAGCTTTTCTTCCCCAATAAAAGGAATGCTGTTCGGCGTGAGGAATTCTTTCCTCCGCTCCTGGCTCCTGCTTCGCCTGGGCGTCCCCGGTTGCTCTCGGGAGCCCCGCGGAGATGCCTGGCGTGGGGCTCTGTACCTGTCGCTTTTCCGTCCCCCATCCGAAGGGGAAGAAGTATTCCTGGCTCCTGGTGCTGCTGATACGTGAAGAATTTCCCCTTCTGGTTAATCAAACCTGAAATGCGAGCCCTGCGCGGGGGCTGCCCTGTAATTGTGCTGCCTGCCGGAAGCAGCTCGGCAGGACCGGCCCTCGGTGGGTGATGCCCAGGGAGGAACTTGGCTCCAGGCGATGGCAGGCCTGGAGGTGAGCTCTTGCATGATAAAGGTGCATGCAGAATCAGCTCCTGGCTGCTCAAGGGAGTCTGAAGCCCAACTTGGGGGTCTACCAAGCACTTAACAAGTCCTAAAATCAGAGGGCGCCTGCCTGCAGCCCTCCCGTAGCGACCTGGGATGTCTGGAGAACCCCTCGAGGGTCTCCTGCGTGGCGTAGCAGCAGCACGCGTGCCTGCTGGAGCCTTCATTTCCTTTGTTCACGCTGCTCTCCTTCCCCTAGGGGTTTTGGAGAACCACTGTTAAAAAAGAGCAGCCGGCGTGTAGGGGGAGCGTGTCGGCTGGCGGCACCGCCAGGGGGAAACGAGGCCGTGCTCGGTGGGGCTTCGCCCCTCCTTGGGAAGAAACTTTGTCTTCCTGCCCAGAACAGATAAGGATCTTTTGTCTCCGGTCCCTGTGCAAGGGGGTTTTTGGTATCATACCTTGCAGGTAGACCGATTGCTTTGTGTTTGTGTGGGTTTTGGTGGTTTTTTAACTCTGCAAATGAAACCGAGAGGACACGGCCGGTGCCTCCGCTTTTGTTCTTGAAAGGATGCCTGGTTTCGGGCCAGATACGGAAGAAAGAAAAAGTTGACAAAAGCAGCTTTATTAGAGCACCCGAGTGTTTTGTTTGCTTTTGAGCTTCTGGAAGTGAAGTTGCCGTCGCCTTAATCTTTGACTCAGAAATGAGACTAACAGGAACCAAGTTCGGTTTTACGGCATCTCAGTCAAGTTTAGAGAGCCTGCACGGTGAAACGTGTTGCTTCAAGGATTTTAATTTATACCTTGAGGTTTTGATAAAGTAATAAAGGGGATGCTTTAAAACACCATTTCCTTTTAAGTAGACTTGAAGGTAGGAATGTGCCCTGGCTGCTCCCTCCTTTCTCGTGTTTTCCTAAAAGCTCCATTATAACCAACCTTTGTTCCCCGGAGCGTGCGTGTCTTTTGGAAGTCCTGTCCATTCCCGTCCCGCTGACCACTGGAAAGCGGCGTACCCAATCCTTGGGCACGGTGTGCTCAGCCCTCCTCTGTAGGGCTGGGTCCTGGGGTCACCCCTGTCTGTTTTCTGTCCTACGTCCCTTTTCTTCGCCTTGTGCTAAGCACAGAGAAACAAGCTGCGTTGGCTTACGGCACTTCCTGAAGCCGTCTCGCTCAGCAGATCTGCATTTCCCTGGCTTTTTACTGCTGCTTTAGTTTTCAACGTGTTGGTTCAAACCCACTTGTGCCTGCTTTTAGCCTCTCTGAAATACTGCAGCCTGCCTCGGAGCTGTTAAGCAGCACCAGCTAGGAAATGAAGAGCGCGGCGTCCAGAGAGAATTGAGCGAGTAGCAACGTAATTAGCCCAACCGATTTACCTAGGACACTGAAGATAAGTGCTAACGGGTGTCTTCCTCCCAAACAAACCCCAAAGAAGTTGGTCGGGGCCTGCTTATTTTCCCTTTGGCTCACGGTGCCCCCCACAGCCCGACTCTGCTGTGTTGGCGTCTTCGTGACTTTGGTTGCGTGTCCTGCCGCCGGCAGAGCGCGAGCAGGCGGAGAGGATTTAGCTGCCGGGCTGGGGAGAGTTAAACCGTGGTGCTTGTATCTTTGAAAACCCTTCTTCAAACCCTCTCTACCTGCAAGACCATTTCTGCAGCGGGTGAGTACATGTTTGTGAATCCCTCCGGGGAGGCTGAGAGATCTGATGAAAGCCGAAGAAAACGCTGCGTGCTGCTCACCAAGCCCCACCCTTCTTCTTGACATTGTTGTACTCGCTCTTTGTTCCCAACCGTGGCGATGCCTGGGGAATTTGCTTACGGTTTTTCAGGCAACTCGAGAAAAGCCCGGCGACGGCTGGGAGGCCGAAAAATGTGGGAATCCTCCTCGGAGTGTCTCCTTCGCTCTTTACCCAAATCATGTTCGCGGAGAGCAGGCAAAAAGCCAGGAATGTATTTGACCCAAGGTAGCGTCTCGGATCAGGAAAGCGGTTACTAAATAAGTGACCCATCTGGTTGGGTGCAGCACGCTTGGCTCGTGGAGTCGGTTTGGGTTTTGGGTAGGCATCTACCGGCTGCTTGCTGCCCGTGGAGGTGGACGTCCCTCGCTGGCCTGTGTCGGGCCGTGGCGTGGCCGAGGCCCCCGCGGGGCATTTGGGTGCAATCGGTCTGTGAGTGCCGTGTCTCGGTTTCATTCCGACCCTGGGAGCGGGTCTTGGTAAAATGTAGCCTAGTTTGCAGGGATGACTTGGGTCATCTCTGCTAATGGTTGGTTGCAACGAGGGCAAGACGAGGGCAGTGCCAGCAGTCACCTTCTGGTCTTCCACGTTGTATTCGGTGCTTGAGGCAGGTTGTTGCGTCTACAGTAGCAAATGTGACTTGTTCTGTTACTGCAGCCAATTCTTCCCGGCCCTAAGAATGCCCCATTCCCTCTGAAGTGTGCAGACTGAGGAAGCAAGCTTTCTTTTTGCTTGAACGCCTGGTCTCTGGCGAGTTTTAAGGAGCTGATCTCGTTTTGATTTCCGCAGCTTTGACGTGTTTGTGCTCCGACTGCAAGCAAGCAAACTCCACGTGTGAAACGGACGGCGCGTGCATGGTGTCCGTCTTCAACCTGGACGGCGTGAAACACCACGTTCGGACCTGCATCCCTGAAGCAAAACTGATTCCTGCTGGGAAGCCCTTCTATTGCCTGAGTTCAGAAGATCTGCGTAACACTCACTGCTGCTACTCCGATTTTTGCAACAAAATTGATTTAATGGTTCCCAGCGGTGAGTAGAGAGCTAAATAAATCGTCTGTTCGAAGTGCAGAGGGTGGAAGCTGTCTGTTTGGGATCGGGAGTGAGGTGTTCCTGGCACCGTTTTCACCTGTTCCCTTAGGTGTGAACTTGAGCGCTCGGCTTATTTCCACTTTGTAAAGTGGAAACAAGAACAAACTACTTCAAATTAAAATGTGAAGTTGCTTCAACTCCCCTGTGGCAGACAAAATGTCACCAGATGACGAGGTTGTACTTTAGGGTAGGGGAAGCTTCCAATGTTGGGTTGTGTTTTTTTTTCCCCCCACCTTCACTCAGCAGCTCTGTGTTACGAGACTCCTCTCGCCTTATCAGCCCTGCTGATATCCGCGCAGGCTCCTGAAAGCACCGGCAGATCTGTTCCTCTGCAGCCAGATTCAAGCTCCTGCCGCACGGAGCTCTGTGTCTGCGATGGCCTGAGGTCAGCGCGTGTTTTCTGGGCACGGCTCGGATCCTTTTTCCGGCGCTGCAGCCCGCCTTTTATCTGATAGACTTGCTTTCCTTCCTTCGGGTCCGCAGATCTTCTCGGCGACGAGGCGCGAGGATGGGAACGGTGCAGCAGCTTTGGAGGAAAGCGTGTGGGGTGGAGGGGTGCCTGAATTCTGAATACGCAGAGAGGAAGCAGCCCTGCCTTTGAGTGAGGGTGTGGGAAAAGGCTGCTGCTTTCCAGTCCTTGGGACGGAGCAGGCACGCAGTACTTCCTCATACCTTGTTCCTCTCCGTTTTGGGCTGATATTTACTGGGTCTGGTAAAGACTGCAGTACCCGTTTTCTGTTCTAGCAAAGTTGGCCCAGAACAGGCTCCCACCCCCTTTTGATTAGCAGGGGCTGTAACCCCCCATGCCACAAATGAAGCACCATCATCTGTTGTGGGTTTTCACTGTAGTTTGCCTGCCTGGTGGATCGATCATTCCCACGTTACCGCTGTTATTTGATGTGTCCTGTACCATCCTGGAGCAGCAAGCTAAAATAGTCTTGAGGATAATGAAAACACAAGAAGAAGGTCCTTAAAGAGCACCCAAGGAGTGACAATTCTCTAAAAGAGCCTGTGGTTTTTTTCCTCTTCCCTTTTCTCTCAAGGACACCTGAAAGATAACGAACCCCCGTCCAGCTGGGGTCCTGTGGAGCTGGTGGCGGTGATCGCTGGACCCGTCTTCCTCGTGTTTGTGGTCATGATCATCGTCGTCTTCGTTTTCCACCACCACCAACGAGTCTACCACAATCGTCAGCGGCTGGATATGGAAGACCCCTCTTGCGAGATGTGCCTGTCGAAGGATAAGACTTTGCAAGATCTGGTCTATGATCTCTCCACCTCCGGCTCTGGCTCAGGTAATAAGAGACGACTGGAAATGACCTGGTAACGTGTAGTTGGAATGGAGTAGTCTGTTCTGGCTCTAGTCCTCACAGCTTTGCACCGGTGGAAGGTCCGTGCCTCATCAGCCTGTCCAGGTTGCCTTGTTGTGAGTAATATGGGGGCATATTTTAGTTTCGGTCATGCAGCAGGCTCTGTAACGTCAGTGTTCGGGGCTTAGACTAGGTAAGAGCAATGGTTCGACTCCTCCTTAACTGGGGAGGTGTAAAAACAGCTTTGTGTGGCTTTCCTCCTTGTCTGCAAAAGGATAACGGCTGCATTTATTTCAGATTTAGTCCTGAAATTGGATTTGGGTTGGAAACGGACATTAATTGCTAACCTGTGGGGACTTCCAAAGGGAGGTGCAGGATTTCACCTGCATCGAATCTGGCAGGAAAATGGGAGAGATTCCAGCAGCTGAAAATGTTAGTGTGCAAATGCTCTTTGTGCAGCCTGTTTCATCCCAAAGAGTGCTTGAGTATTTCAAAGTGAACAGTGTGTTCGTGAAGTGTGCAGTGTTCACTTTCGTAGCAGTTAAGAGAAGTCATTCCTCGAATAGCTACGGGAGTAATCATTTTATTCATGGCTTTGAACTATGAAAGCAGTTAGGTTAAAGAAAAAAAAAACACAAAACTGAATTTTACAGCAGACGGAAACTGTAGGATAACCCAGAGAGGCAGAGAATATAGCAACCTGATATTCAGCCAGGGAATAAACCTTCAGCACCACATCTGCTCTATATAAAGTGTTGAGGGATCTGTACTCGCTGTCTGCAGGTGAGCTCTGTGACTTACATAAGAGGTGGCAACTTCGTTGGGACTGCTTTCTTAAGAGCAGTTCTGGGAATTCACTGCTTTTCAGCAGAGTCTCTTCAAGTTCCCCTCTCCATATTCAGGCCCAAGTTTCTTTGATCTGCTGTAGAGCAGTAGTTCCCTGACTGCCGTGTGCCTAATCGCTGGTGGTTTGCAAGCTACTTCAAAGCGATATGCAGATGCTTTGGGAGCAGCCAAATGGAACGTCCTACACAGGCGCAGGAGCTACCACCATTTGCTGGTTTGGGTCTTAGGCAAGCTGAGCGTTACCAAATGGAGAGCCTTCTAGGTTTGATAATGCTCCGCTGCAGACTCCAGGGCTTCAGGAGTTTCTTTTGCTGCCGCAGACGTTCAGTTCTCCGTTTTCTTGTTCGTAGGTTTGCCACTTTTCGTCCAGCGGACCGTGGCTCGGACAATTGTCCTTCAGGAGATCATCGGCAAAGGCCGCTTTGGGGAAGTGTGGCGTGGCAGATGGCGTGGAGGTGATGTGGCTGTAAAAATCTTCTCTTCGCGTGAGGAGCGATCCTGGTTCAGGGAAGCGGAAATCTATCAAACCGTTATGCTGCGACATGAGAACATCCTGGGATTTATTGCTGCAGACAACAAAGGTAAAACATTCCCCAGTCCTGAGAGCAGAGACTTTATTAGCGTGTAGTCTGCTTCTAGGAGTTTTCTTCACTTGGATTTGCAGTTAAATGGTTAAAACCATCAACGTGCTGTTGTTGACTCGCTGCTGTTGACTCGCTTGCCCCCAGGTTGGCTGTTGGGCTGCAGCCTGACCCAGTAGTTCTCCTCTGTCCCAAAAAGCAGGGGTGCAGGATGCTCAGTGGTTTTGTTCTGTCCCTGCATGGTACCCATCTGAGCACAGTCTCCTTCCCTGCTGCAGATAACGGAACGTGGACTCAGCTGTGGCTTGTCTCTGATTACCACGAGCACGGATCTCTCTTCGACTACCTTAATCGCTACACGGTGACTATTGAGGGGATGATCAAGCTTGCCCTGTCTGCTGCCAGTGGGCTGGCCCATCTACACATGGAGATCGTGGGTACTCAAGGTAAGAGCAAAGTCTGGAGAGATGCTGGGAGTTCTTACAGGGAGAATAAAGCAGAATTGCTTTCTTTTGGTCGGTATTGACCAGCAACAGACTGATTGTTTTTGCTGGCGGTGGAACATGTTCACCTTCCTTTTGGGAATTAGACCAGCACTTCACATCTGCATCCTAAAATCAGTGCCGCTTGGGTGGGAAGGTAGCACAGGCAGCAGCAGTTATAAACTCCTTAAGTCCACAGAAACGTGCCTGATGCCTGGGATGGAGTTTATGTCCCTCTTGAGGCCTCTGGATGCTACTGCATCAGCAGTACCTCTGAAGCGTAAATGGAGCCTTTGCAAACCAGAGGCGGGCAGCACTGCTCTTTTCTGCATTGCTGAAGTGCATCCAAACAGGAAAATGTGTTGCAACACTCAGAATTTAACTAACGCCATGAGATCCAGTCCCGCCTCTGTGCTATTGAGACTAACGGATTTCACCAGACCTTGATCCCTGCTCCTTATTGTTTTGTTCCATTAGGAAAGCCTGGCATTGCTCACAGAGACTTGAAATCCAAGAACATCTTGGTGAAGAAGAACGGCACGTGTGCCATCGCTGACCTCGGTCTGGCCGTCCGGCACGATTCAGTTACGGACACGATTGACATTGCACCGAACCAAAGGGTTGGAACCAAACGGTAGGGGAGCGGCGTTCCTGGCTGGCATTTGAAGGCATCGCAGTTTGACTGACAAATGCCTGAGCTGCTGTTTAGCACTGGTGAAATTTTCTGTCTTAAATATTTCCAGTGTCTTGCAGAGTGTCGGCACTGTGCTCGGAACTGGCGTCCCCTCGTCTCTGGGTGCCATCGAGCTGAGAGGCGTAGGCCAGCTTTGTAAACTCAGCACCAGGGAGCTCGTATAATACTTGACAACACGCCTGGCATTCTCAGCAGCCTTTTGGGGCCTGTTGTCTGGAGCTTGGTGTGCTTTTTGGATGTTTTTGCCTCTTTCCCAACTATTCTCTTTTGAGTTGCGTTCGCTCCGTGGGGCCGTTGGGCCCAGTCCTGTGCTGATTAAGACTGCGCGATACCCAGTTTCATCTGCTGGAGAACTCGCCATTTACTGTCTTAGAGTGAATCCCCTCTCCAAACTGACGTGCTGATCCTTTTCTGTTCTGCAGATACATGGCACCTGAAGTCTTGGACGAAACCATTAACATGAAGCATTTTGATTCATTTAAGTGTGCCGATATCTATGCTTTGGGCTTGGTCTACTGGGAGATTGCTCGAAGGTGCAACGCAGGAGGTAATACCCATTCAGGGGCTCGTGCCGACAGCCTGGCTTGCGTCTGGCTTTCCCAACCTCGATGTTCTCTGCTGGTTGGGTGTTGGAGGCCCTGGAGCACAGGGCTGCAGGAAGATGCGTCCATGTGCGTTGCTACCGAGGGAGTCAACAAAAGTGACCCAAGGCTCCTGTTAAGACCGGCCTTTGTGGGGAGGTGGGAGTTAAATGTTCTGGGCGGTGTCTGTTCTTCTGGATGGATTTTAAGTGGTGGTGCCGGTGCGGTGGCTAACTTTCTTCCCCTTGAATTGGTATGAATGAGTGCCTTGGCACATCCAGCTGCGAGCAGGAGCGCGGTGCTGTCATGTGTGCAGCAGTCCTGCCAACGGCAGCTCAGTCGAGGTTCCTCGACCCCTTCCTCTGTGGTGGGAGGTGTCGATCGCAGCACGCTGACTCCGTTCCAGTTTGGGCAGCTGTATTTTATTTCCCTGAATTTTTCTTGTAAACTCGGATCCCAGATTCTTCGTTTCTGTTCTAAATAGCTGCAAAGCGTTGACGCATCTCGGCAGTGAGTCATGGTCTAAACCAGAATCAGTCTGCCTTCAGGGAGCTCTGTGGGGATGATCCATTCTCCCAGGAATTGCATTTCCCCTTCTCTTTCCTTCAGGTATCCACGAAGAATATCAGCTTCCATACTATGACCTTGTACCCTCTGATCCTTCGATTGAGGAGATGCGGAAGGTTGTATGTGATCAGAAATTAAGGCCTAACATCCCAAACTGGTGGCAAAGCTACGAGGTAAGATCTGCTTTCACCTCCACCTCCCTTTTTCCCCTCGACAAGGTGAGTAAAGAGCGAGTACCGTAGGCTGAGCTCTAGTTTTAGGAGGAGCGGAGGGCCGCAGCCCGGCAGGCTGTCCGGGGGTCGAGGAGAGGACTGATGTCTGCCCTTGTTTCTCGCCTAGGCACTACGGGTGATGGGTAAGATGATGCGAGAGTGCTGGTACGCCAACGGAGCGGCTCGACTCACCGCCCTCCGCATTAAGAAAACCCTCTCACAGCTCAGTGTCCAGGAAGATGTGAAAATCTAGGCTCTGAGCCCCCAGCATGAGGAAACTGCACAAAGCTGCCATGCTAGAGTAGACGTGTGATGGAGGCCTACCTCGTGTTTCTGCCCAATCTACTGCTACCAACCAGACAGCGTGACCTACAGGCTGCTAGGTGGGGTGACAGAGCCTCTCGAATGGCTCTCTTCCCTGCTTGGGTATGAAACAATCAGAAACCTTTTATGATCACCTCCTGACAGCGTGAAGACTTGAGAGGGACTTAACCTGAGGGATCTCAGCCATGATCGTAACTCTTGTTTCTTTAATGGAAATCCCTGTAAAGTTCAGTGCGCGTGACGCACCCGTTGGCAGCGTTTGAGGCCGGGGTGCTAGGTGCTGGGAGTGGGAAGGGAAAGGGAAGAAGGTTTTCTTGCCATGCTCTGAGGGTTTTCCAAGGACTGGCACATTAATGCAGAAAAAAGCATTGCAACACAAATGGTGCTCCCTTCTGAGAGGCTGAGCCTGAACAGTTTATCAGCTTCATGAAACCGTTTCCCTCCTTTTTTCTTAAGCTTGAAAAATTCTAAGTCAAAAAAAAGGCAAACAACAATCTGACTGGCTGTCAGTGTGCGCAATGGTGTATGCATGCGCAAGGTGCGCGTGTCCCCTGTGCCTGTTCATCTCCTTCCGTAGACGTGCAGTGTCTGCCCGTAGGGTGGCTCATCTCCGTTCGTGCTTTCTGTGCATGTGCAAATCTAGAGTGTCCTTTTTTTGAGCTGTGCGTGCTGGTGCTCTCCTTGTTCCGTAGTGAGCGTTGTCTGGCTTGGACAGGCTGCTTAGAACCAGATCCTTAGCTCTCCGATGGGTGCTGTGGCCTTGCCGCCCGTTCGCCGGCTGCAGGAACTTCCCATCAGGTTGCCTCACTGCCACCCCCTCCCTTTTTCTTTTTTTTTTTTTTAAGACAAGGAACTGACTTCGCTCCCGGAGTCCGGGCTTTTTGCCTTGAGCCCCTGGGGTTTGAATTCTTGGTAGCGTGGAAAGAAAGCCAGGGGGAGATGCCACGGAGCTGAGATGAGTGTCGGAGACGGAGCAGGCACTGCGCCTGGCTGGAAGGAGATCAGGCCGTGGGGAAACGCAGGAGGCCGTTCTTGTAGGAACGCGATTCCCGAGTCCTCCGTCGAGGCACCCTCTGCAGCTCGGGGCAGACGGCGAGGGGCCGGGTGTCTGGCGCTGCTCTGCACCTCCTGAGAGGCGCTCAGCGCTTGGCAGGATCCGACGGTGGGGTGTGGGTTCGGAAATCAGCGTCCGTCTTTTTAATATACATATATAAATAGCTCATAATCTGGAAGCGGCTGTGTATAACTCGTGGGGTGGGGGGAACTGCATGACTTTTATTTTGATTAAACGCCGAATCAGGGTGAGGTGGAGTTGCTTCGACTGTTGGCTGCAGCTGGGCCTGGCAAAACCAGAAGTAGCTCGAGGACGGAGTCGGTCGTGCTGACTGCAGCGTCAAAGGCAATCTGGGAAGTGTTGGTTGGTGGTTAGGTCAGTATCTATGGTATAGAACTCTGAAGCCATAACTTTTAACTGGAGTGGTTTTGATTATTTTTTTTTATTATTATTCTTATTTTCTGGGAGGGCCTGGATTTTAACTTTTTTTAATGTTGTTAATTCTTTATAAGAGAAGAAAAAAAAAAAAAAAAAAAAAATTAATATTTTTTACCCTTTGACCTGTTGTTTTTTAAAAAAAAAAATGAAAAAAAAAAAAAAAAAAAAAAAAAAAAAAGAAAACCAAATGCACACAGCTCGATTTACACTGGAACTGTTTCTACTCAAACCTTGCGCCTGCTCTGTAAGGTGAGGTTTCATCTCTGCTCCGGCCGCCGGGGTTAATTTTTTTTTAAACACTCTGTTCTTGCTGTCTGTGTATCTGTCCGTGTGTCTGTCTTTCCCCAGACCCCCAATCTTGTCCGTGACTTTATCTGTGTAAAGTGAGGAGTGTTTGTTTTTGTTTTTTTTTGCATCGTGTTTGGAGCCATTTCGCATCCTCCCGTGGATTTTGAGCTGCTCGGGAGGGCCTGGTTCATGGAGCAGCGTGGAAGTGTGCGCTTTGTGAATGTACAGCTTCCCTTCCCTTCCCGATTTGTTCTGACTCGTTTCCCAGCCAGAGGTTACCTCGTGTCTCCGGTACCGTCCGTCCCTTAACCAAACCCTTCTGCATTTAGAAACCGCGGTGGTGGGCTCTTCACAGACAACCCTAAAGACTCTCCGGCTGCCGTAACGGGACCCTGGCGATGGCCCCATCCCAGCGGGTTGGGGAGGAGGAAGTCTTAGCGCCTGTGAAATAAACTGCCATAGGAAAGCCCATCACGCCGGTAGGTACGTCCGCCGCGCGCTCCTCCGCGAGCGCCGCGCGTTCTCCTTTCAGAGTACGAGTCTCCTGTCCCTGTTAACCGTGCGGGCTGCTTTTCGAGGACACTAAATCAGCTACGTAACTTGCACTGATTCACTCACCCGCCCCTCCAACTGTAGCCACACATGCATCTGCCTCAGCGCTAAACCAAACAGCAGACAGCGGAGCGGATCGAGGTGGAAGGGGTGAGGGCAGGATGGCAGGGCATCCCCTACAAGCAGGATTAGAGAAGCCTTGTTTTCGTAGAGAAACGCCATCAGAAGATAACTCAAACCCGAGTAGGATCTGAGGTGGGAACGCTGACTATGTAGCATTTACACAGCACTTTTCATGCAAAACACGTGCCGGGGAGGTGCAGTGCTTACTTAGCTGACTGGTAGCAAACATAGGAATCGCTGCCCGGCTCTGAAATGTGCCCGGCTCAGAGGTAGCTGCAGCAGCTGTTTAAAAAATGCAACACTACAGAGAGATCAGGACAAGAGGCTGACGCCGGGAACGAGGAGGGGAGACGTCAGATACTCGCAAATCGCCTTGGGGAGGGGCAGAGGTACAGAGCTCGTGCTTCTTGTCTGTGGCGCAGGGTGAATCGGTGGTACGCTGGCTTCAGAACAGATCTCATGGTACTTAATCTGCCCCTTTTATTTGTTTGGTTTTGTATATTTTATTAGAAATGGACTGTAAAATAGCCACTTAGACACTTTACCTCTTCAGTATGCAAATGTAAATACGATGTAATATAGGAAATCTTTTGTTTAATATAAAACGAGGCTGTCGATTTCTGCTGTACATTATTAAAAGTTTGTTTTATTCACGTGAGGTGTCGGAGTCTCTCGTTGTTTGCTGTGGGTGCTGTGGGGTGAAGCTGCCCATGCTGTGGGGCAGGTGGGGAGGGGGTGTCTCAAATCCAGCAGCTCTGTGCTCCAGCCTGACCCCCAGCTTTTCGGCTGTTTGCTGAAAGCCAGCAGCAACCCAGACGTCTGTTGTTCATCCCTGGGAGGGACCAGACCAGAGCCACTTGGTCAGATTGGGGCAGAGGGAGGGATTTCCAGCCCAGGCAGGGCTCGGGAGCTCTTCCCCCTCCAGGGCTGGTGACCGGGAGCAGGAGGGTGCACAAGAGGCATCTCTCTGGGGTGCCTCTACATCCACATGGGCACACGGCTCCCCGTGAAAATCCTGTTTGCTTGGAGGGCAACTGGTGCTCCTCCTGGACTAATTCCCCCTAATTAGAACCTCCTGTTAATGAGCATGTGAGCGGATCAAGGGGAAAATCTGCCGGTGTCTGGGGTCCCCTGTGGTCTCAAGCCCCGGCTCTGCTGCTGCAAAAATAACCCTCTTCCAAAAAAAACGAGGCACTGGGTGAGTCGAGTGAATGCTTTTTTGTTTCTGTTTTAAAGCAAAATCGGCCTTTACCTCTCTTCTAGGAAATGAGACAACAGAGCTCTGGGGTGGCTTGGGATGGAGGGGGTGATGCCGTCGTCGTGCAGCATTAGGCAAACTTTTTGTGCCTTTTCTGCCCTTTGTAGTTCTCCGGGCACGCGAGTGCTGCTCTGCACGTAAACCTGTGTGTGTTAACTGTATTTTTCCCTAGTGACCTGCTTTTTGGACTGGCCGAAGCTCAGAATAGGGTGGTTTTCACATCAAGCATGTGCTGGTACTTTCTCAGGCCAGTCCCTCTTGGATTTTTCAGGCAGGTAAATCTGGAATTCAGAGCTGTAAAGTCACAGCTCCTGTGTTGACTCAGTTGAAGGGCAAACCATTCTCCCCAGGTTCCATATCCTCAGGTTGGTTGTAAAACGTTTTTGTTGTACTTATGCCATGTTCTGGGACCCAGATTTTGCTGTGGACCCAAATTTCTGGGTCCAAATTTTTTTCTCTCAGCGGTCACATTTTTGGTTCTGATACCTTCAAACGAGGCCGGTTCAGGAATTGTGAGTAATTTTCATGGAAAAACAAATGTTTATACCCAAACTAACCAGACCCGTGCCAGGGAAGGGGAGGAGCGGGTGATATCTGTTGCTAGCAGCGTAGCCTCTTCTTGAACAGTATTTAATGCTATTAATTAACGTATTTAACCCTATTCAGCGTCCTCCCCCCACAGTTTATTAAGGCTGGTATCAAAGAGGGCTGCACAGAAAATGGGGGGAAAGGGGGGAGCCCAGCTCAGCACCCACGGCCTTCCCCTGCTTCCCTTCTCCCCTCCTGCTGGGCCCGGGGCCCTGCTCCGGAGCCCTCACCCCGGGGCTGGGGGGGAGCAGGGCCTGGCTGGGGGGCGCAGGGGGCCCATTCTGGCCACCTCAGGAATGGGGGGCGGGGTTTATGGGGAGGGGAGGGGCTTATATAGGAGGGGTGGGGCTTGTGAGGAGGGGAGGGGCTTATAGGGGAGGGGCAGGGCTTGCTGGGAGGGTCTTGTGGGGTGGGGCTTATATAGAGGGGAGGGGCTTATAGGGAGGTTTATAGGGGAGGGTAGGGCTTATATGGGGAGGGTGGGGCTTAAGGGGGAGGGGCGGGCAGAAGCAATGAGGGGTGTGGCTATGAGCATGAAGGGGGCGTGTCCTGATGGGATGGGGATGTCTTAGTGTGATGGGGGCGTGTCCTAAGGGGTTGGGGGCGTGTCTTAGTGAGATGGGGGCGTGTCTTAGCAGGATGTGGGCGTGTCCTGGAGGAATGGGGGTGTGTCTTTGTGTGTTAAGGGCGTGCCCTGGGGTTTGGGGGCGTGTCCTAATGGGATGGGGGGTGTATTTAGTGATATGTGGGCGTGTTTTAGTGTGATGAGGGCGTGTCCTAGCGGGATGTGGGCGTGTCTTGGCGGGCTTTGGGGGCGTGTCCAGCCCCGGCCCCGCCCCCGCGGGCTGATATAGCGGCGCGCTGGGCGGAGCGGCCCGGCCATGACCCTGCGGCGCCTGCGGCGGCTCCGGCCGAAGGAGGAGGAGGACGCGGCCCCGGCTCCGGCCCCGGAGCGCCCCGGCCCCGCCGACGTCTACCGGGCGCTGGCGGCCGCCGGCGGGACCCTGCCCCGAGTGCGCAAGGTAGGGCGGCCCCGGGCAAGGCGAGGGGTTGTTTGCCGGTGCTCCCCTCCCCCGGTTCGTGCTGGGGAGGACGGGGAGCCGCGACCGGTACCGGGGAGCGCCGTGGCCCCGTCCGCGGGGAGCACGGGGGTTCTGTGCCGGTGCCGTCCCGCGCTCCTGTCCTTAAATCCGTGTCCTCCCCGACCCCATCCTGCACCCGCATCCCCGCGTCCTGCCCCGGTGTGCCCCCGACCCAAGCGTCGCCTCCTGTCCCAGTTCCACTTTCCCTGCATCCCCGTCCTGCCCCGGCGTCCCCCCTCCAAGCCCTATGCCATGCCCCGGTTCCTCCCCGCATCCTTCCCCCGCTGGCTTCGGGGTACGGGGACGGGTCCCCGCTGCCGTGCCACCAGGACAGGCGCATCCCCACAGCCCCCCATGCCTTGGGAAAGCCCCTCTTGTGGCAGCGCTGGGCCCGTCACCGCCCCAGTGCTCCCCCGGGCCCCACGGTGCTTCCTGAGCGTCGGAGGGAAGCGAGAGCGGAGCTGACATCCGGAGCAGAAGTGGCTCTCGCAGCCACGCAGCGTCACGTGCCGTGGGCCTGGCTCCCGTTTGCTGACCGAGGCCACTGCAGGAGACGTCCCCAACGGGGCCAGGCCATCCTGCGTCACCTCCTTGTGCTGAGGGTGACGCAGGGGCCCGACGTGATGGGCTGCGTCCTTCCCTATGGGGTCACGTACCCAACGGCGGCTGTTCCGCGCTCAAACTTTTGGGATTGCCTTTGGGACGGCCACCAGCTCCAGCCGTGGGCTTGGTGACACCCGTTAGGTGCAGGGCAAGGGGACGCGGTGGCACCTGGCCACCATCGGAACGGGCCGCACGTGGCCACCCACACTGTTCCGGGGCGTTTGGGGGAAAGCTCTGTCACTTCTTGCCCCGTGGCAAGGGTCCTGCTGGTCCCTCCGCCTGCCCACGCCTCCGTGCCCTCCACAAAGGGCTGATTGTCAGGGCCAAGAGGCGGCTTTGCATGAAAAGCCCGACGCTGAAATCCCAACAGGGCCCCTCTGTGCCGGCGCGCCCCCGCCCCGAGCGTGACTTGGGGTCCAGCACCGCCGACGTCAAAGCGTGGGGCGAGCGCAGAGCAGATGTGAGGGAGGCTTTGAGCACGGATAAAAGCCTCGTTATGCCCATCCGGCTTGGGGAGGGGGGGCACAGGGCGCTGGGTGGGCACGGGTGCTGGTCCAGTGCCGGCTTGGCATGGTGCTCGTCCCCACGGGGTGCCCCGTTGTGTCCCCGGGGGGGTTCCGGGGGGATGTGAACAGGTCAGTGTCCCCTGCTGATGGCTCTGCTTCTGCCACAGGATGCGGGGTTCAAGTGGATGTCCCCAAGCGAGTCCCCAGAGGAGCACAGGTAGGGGCCAGGGTGCGGGTGACAAGGGGGGGACACGCACAAGAGGTCGGAGCGTCCGTGGGATGCTGCTCCGGACACCCCACGGTGGGATGGGGACAGAGGGGAGCCCAGCAGACCTGACACCCCCGGACCCCACAAGGTCCCTGCACGGTACTGGGGAGGGGGGGTCCCGTCCACAGCCCCCACGCTTTCCCCGGGCTTTCATCCACCCAGCGCCGAGAAAAACCCAAACCCCGAGGCAGCGTTCAGTTAAAGAAGAGGCCAAACTCTTGGTGGGCCGGGCAGGGGCTGTGCCTTGTCCCTCACCCTTGTGTCCCCCCAGGAGGGTGGTGACGCTGGAGAAGAAGGCGGAGGAGACCTTTGGCTTCGAGATCCAGGTGGGTGCCGTGCCGTGCCGTGCCGTGCTCCCCACCCTTCCAGCCCGCACCTTGCTTTGCACGGAGGGTATTTTTAAATTGTCTCTGAGCCACCATTTATTTTTAGCGGTGACGGAGCTGCCTGGTTACCGAAGCCTCCCCTGGTGGGGGTGGCGGGGGGGGGGATATGGACGGGCCCTTCTTGGGGGCGCAGGCATCCGGTGCGAGCCTCCCCGGAGCCAGGGCGCTGCCCCCCATCACCACCCGGCAGCCCCGGGTGTTGCTTAAACGTTGGAATTCCCCCCCCCAGGCCCTGTGGCTGTTGTCGGGGGGGAACCCTGGGGCTGGTTAATGGGGAGGGGGCTGCGCCCTTGACCCCCCACCACCACTCGTTTCAGACCTACGGGCTGCACCACCAGGACAGGAACAGCGTGGAGATGTTCACCTTCGTGTGCCAGGTGCACAGCGGGAGCCCAGCCGAGGCCGCAGGACTCAAGGCTGGTGAGTGAAACCCCGGGGGGGGGGGGGGTCCGGGGGGGGGGGCTGGCATCCCTGATCCCATCTGCTCACCCGATTCCCATCCAGGGGACACGATCACGGGGGTGAACGGGCTGAACGTAGAGGGCATCCGGCACCGGGAGATCGTGGAGATCATCAAGAGCTCTGGGAACGTGCTCAGGTGAGCCAAGGGAGTGCCGGGGGGGGGTCCCGAGGTGGCCCCCAGCCCCATGCTGATGGCTCCTGCCCCGCAGGCTCGACACGCTCTACGGGACGTCCATCCGGAGAGCTGAGCTGGAGGCACGGCTGCAGTACCTAAAGGTGAGGGGAAGGGCTGGGGGTTTGGGATCAGGGGAGGTGGTGTGGGACCCCTACACTCAGCCCTTAACCACCCCCCCCCCAACTTTTTTTCCCCCCAGCAAACGCTCTACGAGAAGTGGGGGGAGTACCGCTCGCTGATGGTGCAGGAGCAGCGCTTGGTGCGGGGTGAGTGGGGGGGGTCCAGACTTGGGGGGGGGGGGGCAGGCAGCGGGGCAGCTCCTTGGGGTGCCCCAAATCCCCCCCATCTCCTTCTGACTTCCCTCCCCACCGCCGTTAACCCCAGCAGGAGTGGTGGCCAAGGACCCCAGCATCTACGACACGCTGGAGTCCCTGCGCTGGTGCCTGCAGGGGGGGGGTTTCCCCGGCTCCCCCCGCGCCAGCGCCGCCGGCAGCGACGACTCCTTGTACCAGACCTGCGTCTTCGCCGACTCCCTCGACAACAAGGACGGGGACGGCGACACCTCGGGACCCGCGCCCCCCCCGCCACGATCCCGGCCAGCCCTGACCCGCAGCTCCAGCCTCAAATGCAGCGGGGGCGCGGGGGCCGCGGGGCTGCTGTGGGCACGGGCCGGAGACCCCCGGCCAGGGGGACCCCCCCCCGCACAAGGCTCGGCACAGCAGCTTCCGCCAGCGGTTGCTCAAATTCATCCCGGGACTGAACCGTGCGCTGGAAGAGGAGGAGAGCCACCTCTAGCTGGGGGTGTTGTTCCCACACCCCCCCTCCCCTGAAGCCTAATTTATTTATTTATTGCAAGAAGCCCCCCCCCACCGCAAGGCATGGGGGGCACGGCACCGAGGGACGCAAGCGGGGGCTGTTCCCAAGGTCCCGAGGTGGCTTGTGAAGTCACCGCTTATCTCAGGAACTGGTGGCCTCCGTGCTGGGTTGGGGGGGGTGCTGTGTGCCCCC
>CM021796.1:687194-701222 GCA_011076525.1 Nettapus auritus | reverse complement strand
CCCCCCCCCCCCCCCCCAAAAAAAAGGGGTTTTATACCATGTGGTGCACTCGTTGCTCGCCAATACAGAGACTTTTTTTGCACCCGCGTGCGGCTGTGACTCTGGCAGAGGTGGCCTTTGGGGACAGTGTCCCATAACGAGCCCCCGTGGCTTGCAGCCCACCCCCCCAGCATAAAAAAAAACCTGTCCCCTCTGCTCTGGTCTGCATGGGGACACCCCAGTCCCACGCCTCGCTGCCTGCCCGTGGCCACGGTCCCATGGCCCTGCTGGGTCCCGGCCAGGCCCCTTCCTGCTCCGCTTCCTCCGGCAGCCACGGGAAGCTGGTCCCACCCGTGTCCTTCCGTTCCTGGGGTGCCCGGGGGTGGAGAACGGGACGGGCACCGGGGTCTCCCGCACCTTATCCCTGCCCCATTGCCCCCCGAGCCCCCCCTCAGCTGTTTCAGCAGCACCCGTGGGTGCTCAGGGACCCGCTGCCAGTGTGCCCCAGGTACCCAGCACCAGCCCACGAGCGCATCAGAAAAACCGGGGGTGTTTTTTGGGGTGCAGCCATGGGAATCTTAGCACGAGGGGGGGCCTTGCTTGCCCCATGTGCACCGAGAGCCCCCCACCCTGTGCTGCAGGCGAATGGGGAGGGTCCCACTCCGTGCCTCACTTTCCCCATCGCTTCGTGCCCTTCCCTGTCCAGCCAAGTTGGTGCCGGGGGGTCCCCACGTCGTGTCACCTTGCACCCACAGCTGGGGGGCCACAAGGGTGTCCAGCACCCGGGCGCAGCCTCGCTGCCCGGGGGCTTTGGGGGATAAAAGGGACTGGGGAGGGGGTTGCATGCACATGCCTGGTGTGTGCACACGCCTGTGCACATGTGTGTGTGTGTGTGTGTGTGTGCTGCACGCCGACGGGTGTCCCCCCCCAGCTCCCCACCGCTCTCCTGCCTTGTCCCGGATCCAGGAGGACTCCGTGCGTGGACATTTATGGTGCGGCTCACCGGGCCGCCCGCGCGCGCGCTGCCAGGGTCAGGGCACCCCGTCCCCGTCACGGGACCTCCCCCAGCAGCTGCCTCGCCACGCGGGGGCTTTTTTTAGCCCCAACCTGGAGCTCCACGTGCCTGGGCTGGGCACCGTCCCCGTGGGCCGCAGGGTCACGCGTGGCACCGAGCTGAGGACACGGGGGGGGTACAGCTTGGGAATGCAGCGTGGGCAGCTTAAAAATCCCCTGCCCCGTGCTGCTGCACCAAGTGTGGCAGCCGGGTTGTGGGTGCAGCAGCGCAGGGTGACGGATGGCGCGGGGTGACGGATGGCACAGGGTGTTGGATGGCACAGGGTGATGGATGGCACAGGGTGGCTGATGGATGGCACCGGGTGATGGATGGCACAGGGTGACGGATGGCACAGGGTGGCTGATGGATGGCACCGGGGTGTTGGATGGCACCGGGCTGTTGGATGGCACAGGGTGCCTGATGGCACAGAGTGGCTGACGGATGGCACGGGGTGATGGATGGCACAGGGAGACTGATTGTGCAGGGTGCCCGATGGCACGGGGTACCCGATGGCACAGGGTGGCTGCCACGTCCCCACGGCTGCCCTGTTGTCCACCGGGGCCCCTCCGCTGTGCCTCGCCGTGCCGCCGGGATTACGGGATTACGGGGTGAGCGTGTCCTCCCCTGGCGTGCGGCGGCGGGCGCTGCAGGTACAGCTAATCCCGGTGCGGGGGCCGCCGGCCGAGCCTCCCGGGCCGGCTTCGTGGGCACCGAGGGGCTGCAGCAGCCGTGCTCCGGGCCCCCCGACGGCTCCGGTTCCCCGGGGCCCGGCCGTAATCCCCGGCCCGGCACCGGTTTTGCCCCCCCGGCCAGCCTCGGGGTGCGGGGTCCCGGTGGGTCCCTTCGAGCTCCGGGGCCGACCCTGCCCGAGGGAATCCCCGCGGGGGCGGCACCGGTGCTGCCGCCGGGATTCCGTGACGTCAGCGGCGGGCATGACGTCACGGGGCCCCAGCTCGGGGCGGGTGGAGCGCGGCGGCGGCGGCGCCGGGAGCCGGGACCGGGACGGGGCGAGGTAACGGGAGGCGCGGAGGGGGCGGCGGCAGCGCCCGGCCCCCGGCCCGTTCCCCCGTTCCCCTCGACCCCCCCGGTAGCTCTGCTCCCCCCCCCCAGCACCCTCTGCCGGTATCCCCGGGCCCCTCCGGTGCTGGGTTTCGCCCCTCGCCGCTCCTTGGGAAGCCCGGGCAGGGACCCAGAGCTGGCGGTGGGGTCCTGACGGCGCCCCCCGCCCCCCCATCTGGGGGTCCTCTTCGTGCTGGGGGGCACTACCGAGGGTGCCACTACCGGGGGGCACCGGACAGAAGGCTGGCGTTGAGTGGAGGGGGCATTGAATGGGGGAGGAGGGCACTAAAGGGGGGGCTCGGACTTGGGGGGAGGGGCAGTAACGGAGAGGGGGGCCTCGGATTTGGGGGGGGGGGGCTCGGACTTTGGGGAGGGGGTCACTACCGGGCGGCACTGCAGCAGTCCGGCATTACCGAGGGCACTACCGGGGGGTACGGGGGGTGCACTGCCAGGACTGCTGGGGTGCAGCAGCCGGGGGGCACCGGGGGTCTCGCCCAGCCCCCCCCCCCGTCCCCCCCCCCCCCCATCCGGCCCGGTCCCCCGGGGGCTGAGCTCATCTCCCCGGCCCGGAGCGGTTCCCCCGGCCGGGCGGTGCTGGGCGGCCGCCAGCAGCCGCCGCTGTTTCCATCGGCCCGGCCAGGGTCTCCCCGCGGGCAGAGCGGCCCCGGGAACGGGGGTCCCCAGAGGGGGCTCCCGCAGAATCCTCGAGGTGGCACCCCCCGTGGGTCGGGGCAGCGGGGCAGCCCCTAACCCCAACCCTAACCCTAACCCGAGCCCGGCCCCGGTGGGAGTGGGACCCGCAGCCCCCCCGGTTGCAGGGTGCCCCCCCCCACACACCGGTTCGTTCCTCCCCGGTTGTCCCGGGCCCCCCGCGGCCCCGCTCGGCCCGGGCCGGCCGCCAGCAGCTCGGCACGAAGGAGCCGCCGAACCCGGCCCGGTTTCACGGCTCTCGGCCACCTGCGAGCACCGGGAGCAGCGCTAAAATTACGGGAACGATCGGTACCGGCACCGGTGCGTCCAGAAGCGGGGACCGGCGGCGCTGAAAACTCCGCTTCTGGCTTCCAGAGACGGCCGGAGGGAGGTGACCGGACCAGGGGTGCACCGAGAGCTGGGTGGCACCGGGACAGAGCTCGCTGTTGTCCCGCTGTCCCGGCCGGTAACCGAGTCCCGCACGGCCGGAGCTGCCCGGGGTCCTCCCGGTGCCCGCGGCCCCGGGAGCTTCTCTGGGTGCCGGGGCTATGGGGAGAACACCGGGGGTACCGGTACCGGGAGGGCACGGGAATTACCGGCACTGGGATGGAACCAGGGGCGCTGGCACCGGGAGGGCACGGGAAAGTCGGTACCGGGATGGCACCGAAGATACCGGCTCCGGTGCCCACCGGGCACACCGGCACCGTGGCTACCGACAGCGGGAGGCACCGGGAGCGCATTGAGCATACCGGTACCGGGGTTACCGCACCGGGACGGCACGGGGAATACCGGGACCGGGCAAGGACAGCACGGGGAATACCGGGACCGGGCACACCGGAGAGAGAAGGGGAGGGGGGGGAGGGGAGGGAAGCGGGGGGCGCCCGAGCTATTTTTAGCCGGGGCCGCGCGGGGCTATTTTTAGCTCGGGCGCCGAGGTTGCGTCAATGGAACCCCGCGTGCGTCACGGCCGCGCCCCCGCCGGAACCGCCCCCCCCCCGCTCCTTGTACGGTGCCGCCGTGCGTCACGGGCCCGCGCACCGCCCCGCGCGTCACCGAGCGCTTAAGAGAAAGTAGTGGCGGGGTCCGAGCCCGGCGGAGCAACGGGCACGGGCAGCGGAACGGCACCGGAGCGCCGAGCCCCGGCACCCGGGTACGGGTCGGGAAGCACCGGGGGGATGTCCCGGGGTGGGGGTGGGAGGACCGGGATGGAGAGGTCCCGGTGGGAAACGGGGGAGAAGGAGGGGGCGGTGCGCGCTCGGCAAGGTGCGTGGGGTTGGGGTGGTCCGGAGGTACCGGGGGGGTCTCGGGGGGACGGGGGGAGCGCGGGGTCGGGCGGTGCGTGCCCGGTAAGGTGCACGGGGAGGGGGGCGCCGGGGGTGCCGGGGGGTGCCGGGGGCACCGGAGGATGGAGCGCCCCGCCAGCACCGCCGGTAACGGGGTAGGGCAGCGCCGAGCAAGGAGCGTGGAGAGCGGACGGTCCGGTGGTGACACCGGGGGGAGTCGGGGAAAGGGAGCGGGTGGCGTGCGGGGATGCCCTGGCACGGGCAGTGCCGGTGTCACCGGGGAGAGCCGCGACCGGGGAGCGCTGGGAGCCAGCGGAACACGGGCAGACAGAGCGAGGGGTCCCGCCGGCACCGGGGCAGGCGGGCTCCGTGGAAGGTGCACGGGGCTGGGGAGCTCCGGTGGCACCGGGAAGCTCCGTGCGGCTCTGTTGGGGGGCTGCACCGGGCGGCACCGCGGGGCTGGGGCACGGCTGCTCCCCGCGCCCCCCAACTCCGCTTGCAGCCCCAGCCCCGGTGCTGCCTTCCCGGTGGCACGGTGCAGGCAGCACCGTGAGGAGCCTGGCAGCGGCTGCACCGTGGCAGAAGGCAGCAGGTGCCGAGGGGAGGTGGGCAGCGCTCCCCCCTGCGCCGCCAGCTGCTCTCACCCGCCTGCAGCCCAGGGCCCGGTGCCAGGGGCTGCCACCAGCCTGCGTTGGCAGCGGGCTCCGGGCCCGGCTCTGGGCAGCTTCCCTCACCCTCCCAAACGAGGAACATGCAATTAATGCCTGGGCAGCACTCATTACCTCGAGCTGTGGGGGCTGCTGCAGAAATCTGGGTGCCCGCTGCGCCTCGTCCCCTGGGGGATTTCGTGCTGGGGACCCTGAGCGCCGCGGGCAGGCAAAGGCACGAGCGTTTGAATAGGCAAAAGGAGAGGAAGCGGCAACTGCGCCAAGCGGGGTTTGTAGGAACGGGCTGGAGTTTTGCACGGGCAGCAATTTGCAGCCGGGGTTTGCATGGCACCGAGCTGCTGGCAGAGCCGCTGCGGCCCCCGCCGCGGCCCCGGCACCGTGCCCTGCAGCCGTGCCCAGGGCCGCGTGGCAGGAGGCAGCCGGTGCTCACCGGCCCCTCGGAAAAATCTGCGCCGTGGGAGCTCTTTGCACTTCCCTACGTCGGCCTGGTCGCGTTGGTGGAAAGGTGCCGGGGGGGGGGGGGGGGGGGACCGCGCACGTCTGCCCGGTAAATCCCAGTGTGGCTCGGTCCCAGGAGGCCGAAGGCTCTATTTTGGGAGCACGGCACAGTCAGCCCACAGAGGGAGGTGGCACTCGGCGGGGGACACTTTGTGTCTGTGCGGCACGCCAGCCACGATCCCCCTGAGTCCCGACAGATGGGGACAAACCCCACCACGGCACAGGGACACCGGGAGCAGGCTGGGGGCCGGTGCCACCCCGGGGGTAGCAGGGCTGGGCCCACGCGGGGTATTTTTAACCAGCTCCCCCAGTGGGTGTCAGCTTTCTGGAGGGCGCAGCAAGAGAGCTGCAGGAACGTGGCTGGGGGTGGCCAGCGGGCAAACTGGCACCGCGCTGTGCCGGGGCTCCGGCCCGCGGCCTCGGTGCCAGGCACGGTGTGACCTTTAAAGGTCTGCGAGATGAATTACATTATCGTCTTGCCATGAGGGTCACCACTGTCTTGGCTTTCAGCTGGACCTGAGACTCCTGTTACGTGTCTCCACGGCCACGGGGCCGGATCCGGCCACCTGTGCTCCCATGCTGGGGGCTCCTTGCCCCCACGCGACGGCTCCAGCCGCAGCCCGCCCTGGGCTTTGCTGTTCCACTGAGCTCCAAAAGGGCTCACGGGGCCTTAGCCTCGTCTCAGGGCCAGCTTCAGCCCCCCCCCCCGGCCCAAAGACCGGGTTCCCTCAGCCAGACCGGAGCTCGGGAATCCGCCGGCCGCATTCCTCCCTCCTTCCCTTTCGTCGGCTTTGCTAACCCAGCGTTTTGGGGAATGTCCTTTGCTCCCATTGGCTGCGGCGTGACCTTTCCTGGGGACAACAGCGGCTGCCACAGGGCCCTGGGCTTGCGAGGGGGATGCCTTGGCACGCACCAAGCCCGGCGCCGTGGCTCTCACCCCTCTCCATCCCTTGGCACAGGGTCCCCGGGGCAGCAGGGTGGGCGCAGCAGCAGGGTGGGCACGGCAGCAGGGTCCCCGCTGACGCCCCGCTCTCCCCGCAGAGATGCCCTGCATCCAGGCGCAGTATGGCACGGCCGGCGCTGGCCCCTGTGAGCGCTGCCCCACCGAGCTGCTGAGCCCCGACGGCGGCCGCTTCCCCATGGAGGTGGCCGGTGCCGACCTGGCGGCCGCTCCCGCCCTGCCCAGCTTCAGCACCTTCATGGAGAGCTACGCCGGAGAGTTCGACGCCTTCCTCTACCAGCTGCCGGCCAGCAGCCAGCCCGCTGCCTTCAAGCTGGAGGACTTCCAGGTGTACGGCTGCTACCCCGGCGCCTTCGGGCAGCCCGAGGAGACCCTCTCCTCCAGCGGTTCGGACTGTTACGCCAGCCCCTGTTCCGTCCCCTCGCCGGCCACGCCGGGCTTCCAGGCGCCCCAGATGCCAGGCTGGGAGGGCTCCTTCGGGGCGTACTCGCCGCCGCCGAGCTATGAGGGCGGGCGGCCCTGGGCTGAGCCAGCAAAGGGCGGCGCGGCGCAGCCCCCCTTCTTCGCCTTCGGGCCCCCGGCCCCCAGCCCCGGTGGCTCCCCCGGGCCCCTGAAGGACCCGCGCCTGCTGGACACGGACGCCTTCGCGCTACCCCAGGGCTCCCCGGGGGCTTTCTCCGGGCTGCCCCTGGCCCCCAATTCGCCGCTGCTGGAGGGGCCCACGTTGGCCCCCGCGAAGACGCGCAGCCCCGGGGCGGGCGAGGGACGCTGCGCCGTCTGCGGGGACAACGCCTCCTGCCAGCACTACGGCGTGCGCACCTGCGAGGGCTGCAAGGGTTTCTTCAAGGTAAGGAACACCAAGAGGGATATTCCTACGGCGCCTCGCAGCAGCGGGAGAACGCTGCCTCGCATCCCCAGGCACGGGTCACCCCAAGAGGGATGGGGCAGGGAGAGCAGCCCAAGCTCTGGTGTCCCCAGTCCCGGTGGCACAGCGGGTCCCCCCCCTTGCAGCTTTGGAGCCGGATGCGGGGCCGGAGCGGGCGGCAGAGGACAGAAGGGCTTTTGTTCGGTGGCTCCGCGCCCCGGGCTGAGCTCGCTTGCTCCTTCCCCGCCCGCAGCGCACGGTGCAGAAGAACGCCAAGTACATCTGCCTGGCCAACAAGGACTGCCCCGTGGACAAGAGGCGGAGGAACCGCTGCCAGTTCTGCCGCTTCCAGAAGTGCCTGGCGGTGGGCATGGTCAAAGAAGGTACCAGGGTTTGGGGGCGGGTGTGGGGCACAGCCGGGGGGACCCCCAGTCCCCAGCTGAGGACGTCCGAGCTCATTGCACGTCCTGCTGCCTGCAGTGGTCCGGACAGACAGCCTGAAGGGTCGCCGTGGCCGCCTGCCCTCCAAGCCCAAGCAGCCTCCGGATGCATCCCCCGTCAGCCTCATCACCTCCCTGGTGCGGGCACACATCGACTCCATCCCCAGCGCCACCAAGCTCGACTACTCCAAGGTAGGGCCGGTGCCACCCCGTGCCACCACCAGCTCTCCCCGGGGCCTGATCCTGACCACCCCGTCCCGGCAGTTCCAGGAGGCGGCACCGTGCCAGTTCGAGAAGGAGGACTCGGTGGACGTGCAGCAGTTCTACGACCTCCTCACCGGCTCCATGGACGTCATCCGCAAGTGGGCTGAGAAGATCCAGGGCTTCGCCGAGCTGCCCAAGGAGGACCAGGACCTGTTGCTGGAGTCGGCCTTCCTGGAGCTCTTCATCCTGCGCCTGGCGTACCGGTGAGCCACGGTGCGGGGCGGCGGGGACGTCTGGGGCCGTGCCCGGGGGGTGACGCTCAGGCTGTGCCCGCAGCTCCAGGCCGGAGGAAGGCAAGCTCATCTTCTGCAACGGCGTGGTGCTACACCGGCTGCAGTGCGTGCGGGGCTTCGGCGAGTGGATCGACGCCATCCTCGAGTTCTCCCAGAGCCTGCACCGCATGAGCGTGGACGTGCCCTCCTTCTCCTGCCTCGCCGCCCTCGTCATCATCACAGGTGAGGCGGGACGGGATCCCCCCACCGCTGCCTGTGTCCCCCCCCGCATCCCCGCGGTCCTCACGCCTTGTCCCCGCGCAGATCGCCACGGGCTGAAGGAGCCGAAACGGGTGGAGGAGCTGCAGAACCGCATCGTGGGCTGCCTCAAGGACCACGTGGCGGCGGGCGAACCGGGCCGCCCCGGCTGCCTCTCCAAGCTGCTGGGCAAACTGCCCGAGCTGCGCACCCTCTGCACCCAGGGGCTGCAGCGCATCTTCTACCTGAAGCTGGAGGACCTGGTGCCGCCGCCGCCCATCGTCGACAAGATCTTCATGGACACGCTGCCCTTCTGAGCGCCCCCGGGGGCTGCCACCGGCCCCTGGCTCACGCTCCCCCTCGCCCACCCCTCACCCCGGGGATTGCCCAGGTCCCCCTGGGGATGGCCAGGTCCCCTTGGGGACGCCCGGGTCCCCCCATGTGCCTTCACGGCGCCGGCAGCGTAAGGCCAGCCGGCGCGGTGCTCCCTCCTCCCTGTACAAACGCCCGCGTTGTAAATACCGAGAGGCCAGATCCTGTACATAGCAGGGGGTGCGGGGAGGGGGCTTCAAGCCGGCGCCCATCTGGGCCCCCCCAGCCTCCGCCTGCTCCCCTTCTTTTTTTTTTTTTTTTTTTGTTTCTTTTGGCCTTTTTCTGTATATAAACTTGTACGTACAAACCGACGGCACCAACACCCCCCCATTTATATTTGTGCACCCCCAGGGCTCTTTCACCCTCTCTCCCCGCCCCCACGTAATATATTCTCTATTTAATATATCGAAATTTGGACGAGTGCTGCCCGCTGCCCCTCCGTGAGCCGGGACGGGGTGCGGGCAATGACGGCTCCGGTGTCGGCGGCGGGGACAAGCGGGGCGGCGCGGCCACACGTCGCCCACGCCGCGGCCCCGCTGCCCTTGAACCGTCACTCACCCCCGTGGCGGCGGCTGCCGCGGCCCCGCACCTGTCGCCCGCCTGATTTATCCTCCCCAAAATAACCCGGGAAGCGTGACCGCCAGCCCCCAGCCTGCCGGGGGGTGCAGGGACGAGGCTCCGGGGATGGTGCCAGGAGGGGACGTTCAGGGGGCAGGACGCCGAGGGGGGGTCTCGCTGCCAGGCAGGGGCTTGCAGCCACGCTTGGGGTTATGGAGGGTGCGTGGGGGTCGGGGTGGGGGGGTGGCCCCCCCCCCCGGGCCCGCGGGCCCCCCCTGGGGGGGTGTCCCAGTGCATGGGGACTGTGGGATCAAGGATGAGGTGGGTGTCCCAGTGCATGGGGACAGTGGGGACAGGATAGGGTGGGTGTCCCAGTGCAGGGGGACAGGGATGGGGTGAGTGTCCCAGTGCTTAGGGACAGTGGGGACAAGATGGGGTGGGTGTCCCCATGCATGGGGACAAGGATGCATGGGGACAGGGGGGACAGGATGGGGTGGGTGTCCTGATGTATGGGGACAGCAGGGAGGGGGACACACCAGGTTGGCACTGTCCCCTTCCTCCTGCTGGGGACAGCCCGCCCCCGCAGCAATGTTCCTGGGGACACCGAGGGCCAGCGCAGAACAAGGGGCGCATTGAGGCGGCGGGGCCGGGGGGGCGGCGGCGGCGCACAACAAGGCGCCCTCTGTCCCCCCCACGCCCACAGCACCCACCCCGCACAATGGGCAGCGTGGGGCCGCGGGCAGGGGAAGGGTGGCTGGGGGGAGATGGGAAAGCTGCAGGCAAAGGGGAACGGGGGTCCGGGGTGGGCACGGCAAGGGCTGCTGGCACGGTACGGCATGGCACGGCACGGCTCTCTGCCTGTGGGGCTCTGCTTTTCCTTGGGACAGCATTGCCGTGCCGAGGGGCAGGGATGACCGTGCTGTGCCGTGCCATGGAGCTGGCAGCGAGGCCACTGCCCATCTCGTTGTGTTCCCCGTCTCCTTGGCAGGGGCTGCTGCAGGAGGGCCGGGGACAACGGTGCCAGCGGGGCTGGGTAAAAATAGCCCCGGGGCTGGCTTGGGCTGCACGGATCCCCCGGGCTGCCCGGCACAGACACGTGTGTCAGGATGTGTGCCCAGGGACACGCCATGGCCACGTCCCTCCCTGCTGTGGCCCCTGGTGGTGCGGGCATCCTGCTGGTGGGATGGGACAGGGGGGCACAGGGTGGTGCCATGCCAGCACCCCACATCCCCACGTGCCTGTCTGCTGTGTCCCTGTACCCCATGTCCCCCTGTCCCCATATCTTTGTGTCTCCATGTTCCCATGTCCCCAAATCCTTGTGTCCCCATGTCCCCGTGTTCCCCATGTCCCCCGTCCCCATTCACGTTCCCACGCCCTTTGTCTCCTCGCACCCCCGTTCTTGTGTCCCCGCACCCAGGGACGTGACACTGCGGGGTCACCGGGTGTCAGCGGGGGGTCACCGAGGGTCACCGGGGGGTCACCGGGGGTCGCCGGCCCCGTGCAGTGCCTCCGGGGGGGCGCCCCCACCAGAGGGCGCTGTGGGCTGGGCAGAGCACGGAGGAAGAAGCGAGCCGCTCTGCGCCGCGGGAGGCCAACTCTATGGTGCCCTGCCTAGGAACGAACCAAACGGGCGGCGGGGGGGGGGTGTGCCAATCCCTGAGCCGGGGGCTGCGTTCGTGCAGCTGACCCGCAGCCGGAGATGGCGGCAGAGGAGGAACAAATAAGTAAAAAAAAGTGTCAGGGTCGGTAAATGCGCCTTGGGTCTGGAAAAGCGCCGCCGCTTCTGGAGGTGACGAGCAGGATGTCCCCTAAAAGCAAGTGGGCTGGCCCGTTCCCCCCCACCTGCCTTGTCAGATGCTCGGGGCCCGGCCGTGAGCGGGGCCGGGAACCGGGAACCGGGGCCGGGGCCGGGCGGTGAGTACGGGCTGGGGACCGGAGCCGGGGTCGGGGATCGGAGCCGGGGTCGAGGCCAGGGACCGGGGTCGGGAACCGAAAACCGGAGTCGGGGACCGGGGCCGGGAACCGGGGTTGGGGCCGGGATCGGGACCGGGGTCGGGAACCGGGGTCGAGGCCGGAGACAGGGAACCGGGGCCGGGAACCGGGGCTGGGAACCAGGGCAGGGCGGTGAGTGCGGGCTGGGGACCGGCAACCGGGATTGGGACCGGGAACTGGAGTCAGGGTTGGGGCTGGGAACAGGACCCGGGACCGGGGTCGGGGCCGGGGACCGGGGCCGGGAACTGGGATCGGGACCGGGGACCGGGGACCCAGACCGGGAATCGGAAATGAGGCCCTGGGGGTGAAGCCGGGGCCCTCCGGGGGCGCTGGGGGGGGAGTTACGGGAGACGACCCGGTATCCGGGACACGGAGCCCCCCCCGCCCCACAACGTCCCCCCCGGTCCCCGTCCCGGCAGCAGCGGCCGCCCCCCGCCATGAACTGCCGCGCCGAGGTGCTGGAGGTGTCGGTGGAGGGCCGGCAGGTGGAGGAGGCGGCGCTGGCCGTGCTGCACACCGTGCTGCTGCACCGCAGCACCGGCAAGTTCCACTACAAGAAGGAGGGCACCTACTCCATCGGCACCGTCGGCACCCAGGACGTCGACTGCGACTTCATCGACTTCGCCTACGTCCGCGTCTCCTCCGACGAGCTCGACCGGGCCCTCCGTAAAGCTGTCGGGGAGTTCAAGGCAAGGAGCCCCGAGGGGACGAGGCGGAGGGGCCGAAGGCGGCACGGGAAAACCTCCCGGCTCCCCGAGGGAGGTCAAGGTTGGCTCCCTCCCGAGCGGGGGCGAGCACCCGGAGCCTCCCGGCTGCCTGGGGCTGCGGTGGTTTTACCCAGCCGGGCGCCGCCACGGCCGCTCTGGTTCCCCCTCCTTAGAAAGAGGAGGGGAAGAAGTCAAGGAAAGAAGTCGCGGGTTGAGATAAGGATGATTGGAATTAAAGGGGGGGAAATAATAATTATTAAGGAAATATTATTATTAATAATTTAACTAAAAGGAAAAGGGAGAGGGAAAGGGGAAAAAACAAAACAAGTAAAGGCTGCGTGGAGGTGCAGAGGAAACAAATTCCTCTCTGCTTCCCACAAACGAGCGATGCTTCACCACGTCCTCGCAGCAGGGCCTCAACGCACGTAGCCGGTGCTTGGGAAGACGGGCATTTTGGCCACCCCTGCCCTCTTCTTCCCTTTCCCACCTCTTATTGTGGGGTGTGACACCACAGGGCGTGGAATATCCCTTCGGTTGCCTTAGCTCAGCTGCCCCGGGGATGTTCCTTCCTCGCTTTTTCTCTGGGGTTTGTTTCCCCCTAAGGAGGGTGCTTTGTCTTGGCAGGATGCGCTGCGCAGCTCGGGCAGCGACGGGATGGGGCAGATCTCGCTGGAGTTCTACCAGAAGAAGAAGTCGCGCTGGCCCTTCTCGGACGAGTGCATCCCCTGGGAGCTGTGGACCATCAAGGTGAACGTGGTGAACCTGGCCAACGAGCAGGAGCGGCAGATCTGCCGCGAGAAGGTGGGCGAGAAGCTCTGCGAGAAGATCATCAACATCGTGGAGGTGATGAACCGCCACGAGTACCTGCCCAAGATGCCCACCCAGTCCGAGGTGGACAACGTCTTTGACACCAGCCTGAAGGACGTGCAGCCCTACCTGTACAAGATCTCCTACCAGATCACGGACTCCCTGGGCACCTCGGTCACCACCACCATGCGGCGGCTCATCAAAGACACGCTGGCTCTGTAGGGCCGGGTGCTGCTGTCCCTTTGGGAGCAGCTCTCCAGCACGGCCCCAAGGCTCTCGGGGAAAGCGTCTCCCTCCCCTCCACCTCCTGAAAAGCTGGACTCGGCCCAGCCTTTAATTGTGGGTTGCTGCTGGTTTGGGGCAAGCGTCCTGTGGGGTGCTGGCCGCGGCAGCTCGCCCGGCCCGGAGAACCAGCTGGGTGGCTGCGAGGCCGGATGGGTGACTGCGGCTCGTCACGGCACCGCCTGGGCGCTGGGAGAGAGGCGCTGGGGATCCTGCTCTCCATCTTGCCTTCCTCCGGGGCGAAAAATAAAGTATTTTCCCTTCCTGGGGGAGTCCCGTCGTGTCCTGGCTGGTGATGGGCCAACATCCGCGGGGTGGGGAGGAAAACGGGTGCCGAGGCTGAGCTGGGAGACCCCTGGTGTGTCCCTTTTGCTGGTGGGGAGGTTAAAAGAGGGGGCAGCCGCACTGTGGGGTGGGTGCTGAGCCCCCTGGTCTGGGCTGAACCCCTGTGGCCACGCTCCTTCCTGCACTCCAGATCCTCCGCAGGGCTACCAGGGCCCCCCAGTGCCCTCCAGCTCCCCCAGCAAACCTCCCAGTGACCCCCCCCGTTCCCTTTCGGATGCCCTCGAGGCCTCCCAGGGCGCTCCAGGATGCCCTACGAGCCTCCCCTTGCACCCTAAGTTCAAAATAAGGCCTCTTGCAGGAGCGAGGACGGGGCGCTCCCCTTCGGGTAGGACCCCGCACCCTCCCACCAGCCTCCCGGGGGGGATGAAGCCACCTGCCCCCCACCCCGGGGAAGGGTTCCCGCAGGGTTCTAGCTGCTCGGGGAGCTGTGCAGGCGGCTGAGACGGGCCCTGACATCACTTAAACCCTCCCCGGCCGCCGCCAACCCGCCACCGCCCCGCGCGCCCGCGCTCCGGGGAGGAAGAGGAGGAGGAGGAGGAGGAGGAGGAGGAGGAGGAGGAGGAGGAGGAGGAGATGAATGGCACCCGCTGGGACAGGCGGGGGGCAGAGGTCACCCAAATCGCCGTCGCCCTCGTCCTCTGCCTCGCCGTCGCCTTCGGGGTCTGCTTTTTGGGCTGCAACCTGCTGCTGAGGGCGGAGAGCCTGGCGGCGCCCCCGGCCCGCGAGCGGCGCCC
>CM021796.1:647248-657931 GCA_011076525.1 Nettapus auritus | reverse complement strand
GTGTCCCCCCAGCCCCCCCCCACGTGCTCCACCGCCCTCCCTCCCCCGCGCATGCGCCCTGACGCCGCCGCCATTTTGTCCGCGGGCGGCGAGCGTGAGGGGCGCTCCCTCCCCCAACGCATCCCGGCACCGGCGGCGGAGCGGAGAGCGGCGGAAGAACGCCAGGGACAGGGAGAGCCTTCGGGGGAGGGCGGCGGGGCCGTTAGGGAAGGGCCCCGCCGGTGCCAAGCGGGCGAGCGGCGCCGCCGCCATCTTACCTCGCTGCTGCCGCGGCCTCCCCGCCGCCTGCCCGCGCGGCCCGCCCCCCCTCCTACGCCCCTCCTCATTGGCCCGCCCTGCCGCCCCGCCGCCGCGCGCGGTTGGCCGAGCTCGCCGTCACTCAGCGAGGCCACGCCCTCGGGGAGGGGGAGCACGTGAGGGGCAGCCGCCACGTGGCCGCGCCTGCACGTGGCCGGGGCCGGGGGAGAGCCCCCCGGTGGCAGCGGGAGCGCGCCCGGCTCGGAGCCGGTCCCAAAATCCCGGGGGCAAAACCCAGCGCCCCAAAACCCCCCCAGGGAAAGCCTCGACGCCCCCCAAATCCCCCTGGAGATGCCCAAAGCCCCCCAAAGGGAGCTGGGGGCTCCCAGCCCAGGCTCCAAAAGGAGCAGGGAAAAGGCCAAAATCCAGAAAAGGCCCAAAAAAGTCCAGGGATTTACCCCCAGGTTGGCCAAAATGTGGGACTGACCCTAAAATTCCAGGGATTTGCCCCCGGGTTGGCTGAAATTTGGGAACCGACCCTAAAACCTCCAGGGATTTACCCCTACGGTTGGCCAAAATGTGGGACCGACCCTAAAAATTTAAGGGATATTCCCCTGGGTTGGTCAAAATGTGGGACTGACCCTAATGTGGGAGCCCAAAACGTGGAACCGACCCTAAAAAATCAAGGGAATTACCCCTGGGTTGGCCGAAACGTGGGAACCGACCCTAAAACCTCCAGGGATTTACCCCCAGGGTTGGCGGAAATGGCAGGACCGCGCGGAGCTCGGCGGAGAAAAAGAGCCTGGCCAAAGCCGGGTGGAGACGATAACGTTTATTGAAGTCTGGAAAAGTGAGAGGCTGAAGAACAAAAACAAATTCGGCTTTTCCAAAACGTCAGACCCCAAAATCGGGCGCCCTCGGCCGAAGATTTAGGGTTTTGGTGGCGGGAGGAGGCCCGGCGCAGGCAGGGTCCCCCCCCGGAGCCGCCCCGCGTCCCCCCTCCAGCCCTGCCCGCATCCCGGCCCCTCGCTCCCGCACCCAGAGCAGGCTCCGGGCTTTGCATCCCATTCTGCAGGCACCAGGGCTCAGCACCCGGCCCAGCACCCTCGATCCACGCCGGCCGCTCTCCACCACCACCGGGATCACCCCGAGACCGGGAGCACCCCGAGAGCCTTCAGCGCACGCTGCCTTACCCAGCCCGGCGGCCCCTTGCCCTCCCCACGCCCCGTTTTCCTCCGTTCTGACCCCAAAAAGCTCCTCGACCCCACTTTCTGTTGCCACCGGCTGGAGGGGAGCCGCCCGACGAAGCCACGCGAGCGGCCCCCAAGCCTCGGCGGGATCCCCCTGCCTCACCAAACTTAAAAAGGAACCAAAACGCTAAAGATATAAGTTACTGCTTAAATTATTTGTAAAACATCTCGGGTTTTTCTGCGACATGTTTTAAATAACGCCCCCCGAAGGCCCCCCCAACGCGTTCCCCAGAAGGAGGGGGTTCAGTTCCAGCAGGGCCGGACCCCGCCGAGGGAGGGAGAGCGAGGAAGAGAAAGGGTTTTTGTCCTTTCACAGCTTGGACGACTCCTCGCGGCAAAGAAGAAAAAGTTCTAAATAAAACAGTTCTGGGGGAGGCGGCGGCGAACACACGCGCAGCCCTTCCCCTCCACCGCAGGGTCGGGGCGGGCAGGGGGGGCGGCTTGTCCCGATTCAGTAGTAAAAAGGAAAATTATTTGGGGAGGGGAGGCAGCGGCGGGGGCGGTTCTGAGGGGAGCGGCGGGGGCCGGGGTCTGTCCGTGGTGGCGGTTCTGGAGCCGGCGGCCGCCCGGGGAGGGTTCAAGAGCTCGCCGTAGGCGTGGAAGTCGAAGGCGGGGGGCTGGGTGGGCTGCATGCCCTGGGCGCTCAGCAGCGAGTGCAGCATGTTGACCGTGTCTTGGTAGTCACTGGCCTGGCCGGCGTTGTGCCCGTTGGCCCCCGCCGGCCCCTTGTCCGATTTGCCGTGGGGAAGCCGGGTTTTGGGAGCCGGGGGTAACGGGAGGCCGCCGGCCTCCGAGCCGTGCCCGGGGAGGTGAGGATACGGGAACTGAGCCCCGGAACCCTTGGAGCTTTTGCTGACTTTGGGCTGGTGCTCGTGAGCCGCCGAGCCCGCCGTCGCCTCCTCCGGCGGGGGCCTCTTGCGGGACGAGCCGAAGAGGCCGTAGGTTTTGTGGGGCACGGCGCCGGGCGGGCCGACGTGTTTAGAGTCTCCCGGCCGCTTGTTGACCACGCCGCTGGGGCCGGCGGCGAGCTGGGGGTGCAAGTGTTTGTGAGAGTGATGGTTGTGGTGGTGGTGGTGGTGGTTGGAAGTGTGGCCCTTGTGTTTCTCCTTGTGTTCCCGGCCCTTGGCGCCGCCGTCGTCCAGGGAGCCGGGCCTGTCCGCGCCGCTCGGCACCTTGATGCGCATTTTGATCTCCTCCTGCTTGGAGGGGAGCGACCTCTCGCCCCCTCCGCCCGCCACCGGGATCCTCAGCTTCAGCGCCGAGGCTTTGTCGCTCTTTTCGGGGCCGGGAGGGCGCTCGGGGTTCTCCGAGCCGATGGGGATTTTCAGGATGATGGGCGAGGGGTTGCTGTCCTGCTGGACTTCCCTCTCCCTCTGCTGCTGGACCAGGAGGTTCTGCGCGGCGTAGGCGTACTGGGACCTCACGTTGGCCTCCATGTTCTCCAGCTGCCTCTTCTGCGCCGCCAGCTCCTCGGCGTGCTTGGCGCGGTACTCCTTGAGCGACACCTTGGCCGACGGCGCGTTCTTGCCGCTCTGCTTCTGATAAGCAGCGCCATCTTGCTGCAGAGGGTGCTCGGCCGACGAGCTTTCGTTAGTCCTGTGGCCCTGGCCAGCTTCCAGCTTGGGGGGAGGATGCTGGGACAACCAGTGCTCCGCCTGCGACGCCTCCGCGCCGCTCTGCTCGCGGGGAGAATCGGTCGAAGGCGGCACCGAGGGCCCGGCGCCGGCGGTGGAGGACGTCGACATGCTCATCAAGCCGGCGATGTTCATGTCCGAGCTGTTGTTCCTCGAGATCATGTTGAGGATGGTCTGCTCCGAGAGGCTCTTGTCTTCGCTGTGGTCGTCGGCCTTCGACTTCCTGGCTGCCTGAGAGGCCTGAATAAAAGCAGCGAGCGGTTATTTACCTCGGGCTGGCACAGAAGGGACGCCAGCAGCGGCTCTCCTGCCGGCCGACACGCACCCGCTCCGTTCCCCTGTCTCCTCGTGGGGAAAAAGGCCAAACGACCGGCCACGGAGCTGCTAGAGCAGTCGGAGGACAAGGTTCCTACAGAGTTACTTCAGAAAGGAGGCACTCGAGTGCCGGAGGAACGTTTTGCAGACCCCCGGTGTTCGGTTTTCCCCCCACGCGTGCCCGGCATGGCGATGCTGGGGGCGGCACGCGGAAACCTCAGGGCCCGCGTTCTCCCGCAAGCAGCCCCAGAGCAGACTCTTACCCGCCAGTTGCGGATGCGTTTGAGCCGGTTGGGAGTTTTCTCGAGGATCTGCAGGAATTCATGAGTCAGTTCTGCAGAGGAGACAGAAAAGCAGGCAAGATGGTCAGAGACGGGCAGGGCAGCGCTAAATCCATCGGGGCAACCCCCTGCTTACTGATGAATGGAGCTACTGGTGAGATGGAGCTACTCCGGGAGGGGAAATACTGACAGCTAGCACCACTGACCACACGTTAACTCGGCTCGCTGAGCGCCTTTTGCCATCTCTGTTGTACCATAGCAGCTGCTGCACGGGAAACTTTGGCAAAACCAGAAGCCCTCGAGTCCGTGAGGCGGCCCGGGGCTGCGTTCGAATGGCAGGAACAGAGATGCCAAGATAATACAAGAGCCTTTGGGGGGACCTTGCTCCAAAACTTACCATCTAAGAGCTCCAGAGTTACAGTGCCATCAACGTATTCCCACCAGTGCTTCCCGTCCGTGGAGACTGGGATCTCCCAGTTGGACCATTTACAAGCCAGGTGGATACAGACGCAGGCCACAACGGGAGGGGTGTACTGCAGGCTGAAGGTGGTCAGGTGCAGGCTGACGTCACCAGCAGGGAGAGAGAAACAGAAAGCCATCAACTCCCAAGCCTGAAGCTCAGCACACGCAATCGCCCAACGGGAGAGACGCTGCGGAAGAGGCGGACGTGGTGGGGAAGCCCCTGCCGCTCCTCCCCCAGCGCAAGCCTACGCTCACGGGCGTCTCCGTCCCTCTCTGCCAGGCTGCTCCTTCCTTCCCCGGATGCTCCGGGCACCTCCGGCCCGCTCGAGCCCTCCTCCTCCGAGGGAACGGCCGGGGAACCTGCCGGCCCCGCTCAGCCGGGGAAAAAACGTCCCAGCGCAGCTCCTGGGAAGGGACCAGCGCTGGCAGAGGGCGTCGTTACCGCTCCGAGAACCTCCGGGACGAAGCGCGGGAGCTCCTAGGACCTGCACTCGTCCCCTGGGGGCTCTCGGAGGGGAACGATGTCGCGTTTGCGTCAGGGAAGTTTCCCAGAAGCAATTCCCGAAGGCCCAACGTCTGCTTGGCGAGTTACCAGCCGAATTTGCGGAGATCCGCACCGATTGCGTTTGGGATTGAGTCTCGCCCTGAAGCCCCTCGACCCGGGATCTGAGCCACGGCAGGATTTGGCCTGTCGGGGACGAAAAGCTCCCTGCTAGCAGGACGGGCGCCTTCCCCAAGCGGCCTCTCCGGGCTTTTGGGGTCTGCTCTTCCCCCAGGGAGCGTTAGAAAAAAGCCCCGACCGGAGGCGGCCGCACGCAGAGGGGCTCGCGGAGCTCCTGCGTCGCCGGGCCCTGCTCTCCCTCCCCGCCGGGGCGGCTCTGCGGCGACTCGGGAGCGTCTAAAAGGGAGCGTGGCCGCGCACCAAGCGCTGCCAGCGGGAAACGAATTCGCTCGGCCGCCAGAGCCGGGAGGTTTAGGGAGCGCCAAAGAGCTCGGAAACCGCAACGGGGAGCTCGAGCCACCGGCGCGCTTTGAGAACCGGGATGGCGGCAGCCCCACAGCGGGAACGAGCCTTAAAAACCACGGCGGGGTTTTAAAAAACCGGGACGGCCCCGCGGCCACACCGGCCCCCGGCAAAGCGCGTGGCTCAGCGCCTCCGTGCGGCTGCGGGGCCACGGCAGCCGAACCTCTTCGCCACGCGCGGGTTACTCAAAACGTTTTGCCGTCAGCACCGCGGGGAGACGCGGAGCTCGGCCAAAAAAAGCACGGCGTCGTTTCTTGGTACGGCCTTTGTCCACGAAGGACAAAGCTTTCCTCCGGCATGCCCGCGGAGCGAAGTCCCGGTGCACCGAGGGCCTCAACTCCGCCCTACGGCGAGGCCAGGAAGGAGAAAACGTTAAAGGTTCGTAGCTACGCCTGGTTTACCTACTTCACGCCTCGAGCACCTTCATCGGGTGTTTCGAGGCATCGCGGTGAGGCAAAAATGGAGGCCGGCCGGCCGCGCTCCTCGCTTTCTGCTTGGATTTCTTTCGAGCCTAACCTGACCTCGCTTCTTGGTTTGGCACCTACCGCTGCGGGGATCAGGGAGGGGATTCCCCACGCGGTACCAGCGCCGGCGGAGGAAGGGAACCCACGCGGAGCGGTAACACCGAGCCGTTCCCTGCGTGTGCTGCCGGACGCGGCTCCGCCACGGCGGGACGGTCGCAACGCTCGGCCGCCCTCTGCTAACCCCAGGAAAGCGTTTGGGAAAGGTTCCTGCTGGCTTAGCCCCGGCTCCGTGCTCCTCGTGCGGTGTTTTACGGACAAGGAAGCTCCGTCCCTCTCTAGTCAGCGCTCGGGGCAGAGCCGACACCTGGCCCAGCTTTTTCTCGCATCCTTGCTGCGAACCTGCCCACAAACGCAACGTTTGCTGCTGCCACCGCTTGGCCCGTTAACACCACCTCCGCGTTTCCTCCCGAAACCCTTCGTGCCGGCGTCCAGCCCCCGTTTCTCTCCCTTCAGGCTCCACGTCAGCGGATGCTCCACCGCATCCCATCACAATTTGCACCTCGTCCAGCGAGAGCTCCCTCGCTGCCAAGCAAGCCAAACCAGGCTTCGAGTCCGCCCTCCGTCCGGCTCTGCTGCGAAAATAAAGCCGGGAGGTTCCGGAGCAGCCCGGCTGCCTCGCTGACGCGGCGGATTTTGTGGCCGGTTTGGGTCAGAAGCTAGCAGGAGGAAGGTTTCCCGCTGCCTCCCAACCAAACCCCGCGGTCCCTGGTTGCTCGCTGGCTAACCGACGCCCCAGGGGTCACCGGTGGCTTATCTCCTCCAGGTAAGACCCTTTGTCAAACGTGAATTAAGTAATTGTAAAATAATAACCTGTTGGTAGCCATGAAGTAGGAAGTCTGCGCCAAGTCCTTGCTGGCTGAAAGAGAAAAAGGGAAAAGCAGCGAGTTAGCCCGGGCTTCTCACCAATTTTACCGCGTTTCACTCCAAGAACCGCCCGTTTGGTGCAAAATAATCCCCCGGCAGCTGGATCAGCTCAAGCCGCGTTCAGGGAAGGCTTTTACAAGCACGCGGAGGGCTCGGGGGGTTCGGCAGAGCCACAAGCGGCTCTGTTTCGACCCTGGCGATGGTCACGGAGGAGGCCGAGCTCTCCTGCGGCAGGGGGTGGCGAGCACGCGGCGCCTCTCACCTCGCACGAGCTGGGTGCACTTCACCACGTGGGTATGGGGGTGGTCGATCGTGATCTCAAAGCCTGCAAGAGGACAGACACGCGGCCGTCAGGTAACGAGCAGCAGACCCCAAGGCGTCTACGAACCTCGCGTCTCCTGCTCGCTTCCCTGCCCTCCTGCAGCCCCTGCTCGGGGGGCCCGGAGGAACCCGCTCTGCTTTATCCCGAAGCCTCGAGACCTCCAGACGCAAAAGCCGAAGGTCAGCGCTGCCGCCGGGCCTCCGTCCAAGCAGCCAAACGATTTCTGCGCTTGGAAAGACCTCGCTGAAAACAAAACAACCGCCAGGCGCGTTAAAAATAGCAGGACAAAGCCTCTCAGAGCAGCTGGGAGGAAGGAGAAGACAATGGCATCTGCTGCGAGGAATTTGCGTCGCCCAAAACGCTAAGAGGAAGCAGACGCGTTCCCTTTGAAGGAGCCTGCGGCCCGAGAGTCAATGGGACTTCATCCCCGCTTCGGTTTCCTATTCCCTGGGTGCGTTATGGTCTAAGGACAAAAAGCCGTCGGTCCAGATGGCCGACAGACTCGGTTCTCGCCGTGAGGAACAATCCAGAATGTTCTAGACGAGCTGGGAAGTTAAAAGAGGCAACGGGAGAAGCGAGCAGAGCTGGGATCGCTGTTCAACCCCGGTCATGCAAGCCCCGTACACGCCCGGCTCCTCCTGCCCCCCGTACGGTGGGGATCAGCGGGATTTAACCAGAAATAAAACGTTCGGGGGGGGCTGCGCACACCCTGCCCCTGCAGCGGAAGAGATGGGAGAAAAAAGAATGGTTAAGGGACATTTCCGGAAAGGTCCAGGAGTCACAGCCCCGAGCGCAGGCTCCAGCTTCTGCTTTCAAAACCCAGACCTGGCCGGGAGGGGAATAAAGCGGCGATGGGATCGCGTTTGCGGGACTCGAGCTTTATCGAGCTCAACGGAGGACGGCGACCAGCGGCCGAGCGGCACAAAACCTGCTATGGGGGGGAAAGAGACGAGCCACGCTCCCCGCTCCCACGCTGCAGCTTCTCTGAGCCTTGAACCTGAGTTACACCTGGAAATGCCGAGGTTAAAACGCGAGCAGCGCGGGCTGAGAGCAGAGGTTGTTGCCGGGGCTCTTCTGCCACCGGCCAGCTGGACGCGGGCCCTCCAGCTGCGGGGAAAGCTGTGCGGTTAGGCTCTGCGGAACGCTTCCTGGCTCTGGGATTGGTGTGGCAGCCCGTCCGCTTTGCGAAACTTACCCAGGGTCTGCAGTATTATGCTCTCTAGAATGACCAGGTCTTGGGCTTGTTGCAGGTAAGCCTGGGGTTGAGAGGACAGGCAAGTTACTCGCGACGAGGCACTCCGCGCAAAGCCTGCACATTTCTAACAGCCTCGCGGGGAGCGCAAGGGGAAATCTTTACGCCCGTCCGCACGAGGGGAACGGGGAGAGATTCCCTGCCGGGAGGGAGAAAAGACAGAGGGGGAAAAAAAACCCTCGGTCCTGGTCCCTCACACTGCACGAGCAGCGTGGGCTTTTGTCCCTAAGTTTCCCTGGATAAAGCTTCCCTGGATAAAGCTTCCCTGGATAAAGCTTCCCTGGATAAAGCTTCCCCTTTCCCGCAGGGCTGAGTTTCAGGTTCAGAGGGGCTGTCTCGAGAAATTTAGCAATGTTTCTACCAAACCCGCCGCTAAACGTGGGGACAGGGCAGCCCCGGGCACGGCGCGGTCCCAGCAGCCAGCCCCTGCGCCCTCCTCGGCGGCTTTTAACGCGGACGGCGTCACGCAGCAGGGCGGAGGAGGAGAACAGGAAGGAGATGGCCACAGCGCGGGGTACAAGAGCTTTCTGCTCCACAGAAGCAGCACAAAAACCCTCCACGGGACTGGAAAGGTGCCACTGCCCGGCCCGGGGCGCAGCGGCTGCTTCGGGACACGATTTAAGGAGCTTCCCTGCTCCCACTTCCCGCGCCTCTGCTCCTGGTGTAGTCTGACCCCAAGACTTACCTCGCTCCTGGTGTCCGGGGGAGGCTCCTGAGGATGCAGGCAGGCGTGAGCTACCTTGATGACGTGCTCCAGCTTGTGGGGCTGCTCCTCCACCTTGGCTGCGAGGAACAGAGCCGCCGGTGCCACCGACTGGAGAAGAAAGTAACTCTCTTTGAGTTGAACAACTTCAATTCAGAGCAAATAGATCAAGGAAATACTTGTCTTAATTTTAAAAATAAATAAATTTAGTTTGGGTAAATAAAGCCTGCACAAGCCTAAACGCCCCCAGGAGGACAACGGATTTCTGGTGCCTCGCAGCAGCTACGAAGCCCCCTCCGTGGGGCAGGTCCCACTGCACCACCGTGCCCCCTCCCAGCTCCCCCCGTCCCCTCCTGGCAGCGGGAGCAGAGCCAGGCCCCCCCGGAGCCCCCGCGGCACTTACGTTCCTGTGGAACTGGGTGAAGGACTGCACCATGTAGAAGCGGTGCATGTACACGATGGCCGTGTTGATGGTGAGCTGCGAGCTGGCGGCGAGGCTAAGGAAAAACGTGACCCCCCGGGGAACATCTCCAGCCCCAAAGCAGCGGGCCGGGCACAGCTCCCTCCCCCGGGCCCTGCTGCCGAGATGTGTCCCCTGCATCCAAAACCAACCTCCCGAGCTCCTGCTGTCCCCAGAACCTGGCCTCGCTCCCCCCCCACTCCGGTGCCGGCCTCTCCTCAGCTTCCCCCGGCTCTCCCTGCTCCGGGCCTGGCTTCCCCCGGCTCTCCCCTGTCCGGTGCCATCTCCTCCTGCTCCAGGGCCAGCTCCCCCCAACGTCCCCCGGCTCTCCCCACTCCTGGGCCGGACTCTCCCTTCTCCAAGCCCGGCTCCCCCTCTCAAGGCCCAACTCTCCCAACTCCCAACGGTTCCCCCCGGCTCTCCCTACTCCGAGCCCGGCACCCCCCTCTCCGGGGCCAGGCTCTCCCCGTTCCTGGGCCCGGCTCTCCCCAGCTCCCCCCGGCTTCGGCTTCCCCCAGGTTCCGGGCCCGGCTCCAGCTCTCCCCGCTCCCGGGCCCGGCTCTCCCCAGCTCCCCACGGCTCCGGCTCGTCCCTTTCCGGGCCCGGTTCCCCCCTCTCCAGACCCGGCTCCCCCGGGCTCCCCGCGGGTCCCCAGGCCTCGCTCCCGCCGCTCCGGGCCCAGCTCCGGCTCCGCCGGGCTCCCGGCTCCGGCTCCCCCCCGGCTCCCGGCTCCGGCTCCCCCCAGCTCCGGGCTCGGCTCCCCCAAACTCCCCCCCCCAGCTCCCCGCTTCCCCCAGCCCCCCCCAATCCTCCCCCCTCCTCCCCTTCACCCCCCGCCGGCTCCTCCTCAGCGCAGGCCTCTCGCGGCCTAGCGCGGCCCGGATACACGTTGAGGCGCTGCCCCATGTCCTGCAGCAGGTTGGCCGCTTGCTGCCTGTACGAGAGCTCCTTGTCGGGATCGAGGCCGGCTCGACGCGAGGGGCTTCGCTCCAGCTGCTCGCGGCTGAAGTACCAGCGCCGCCCCGCCGCGCCGCCGGCCCCGCCAACCGCCGAGGCCTCCATGGCGGATCCGCGCGCGTACGCACGCACGGACGCACGGCACGTCACGACGCGCTGACGTCAACGGCGCACAGCGGAGGGGAGGGGGAGGGAGGGAGAGCGGCGCATGCGCACGAACGCGCTGCCGGAAGTGGTTTTTTTTGGGGGGGGGGCTCCCCTTGTGCCCCCCCCCCCGCTGTCCCGCCCCAACCCCCTGACCTTTGACCCTTGACCCCCGCCCCTTAACCCCAAGGGCACGGCACGGCTCGTATCAAAGTGCGTTTATATAATTTATCTGTACAGGAGGAGGGGGGGGT
>CM021796.1:626443-638944 GCA_011076525.1 Nettapus auritus | reverse complement strand
CCCCCCCATCTCCGGTGGCAGGCAGATGGCAGGGCCGGGGCTGCCGGCGGGGCGCCGCGCGGCTGCCACCTCCCTGCCTGTGCCATCTGCCGCCGGCTCACCGCGCGGCCGCCCCGCCGCAGGTCACCGACATGATGCAGAAAGCCCTCTTCGACTTCCTCAAGCACAGATTTGACGGCAGGTGATGCCCCCCCACACCCTCCAGACACCCCCGTCCCCTTCCCCTCCCGCCCACGGGCAGAGCAGGACCCCCGCCATTGCCTCTTCCCCCCAGGATTTCCATCACCCACATCACGGCCGACCTCTCCCTGGCCAAGCGCTCCATCCTCAACAACCTGGGCAAGCAGGCCATCCTGGAGCGCTCCACCACCCGCTCCAGCATCGGTGAGGGGCTGGATTCACCCTGGGGCCTTTGGGGGGGGGGGGAGTCTCCCTTGGGGCTGGGTTGGCCTGACACGGCCCCTCTGCTCCCCCCCCAACCCCCCAGCCGAGGTGCAGAGCGAGATCGAGCGCATCTTCGAGCTGGCCAAGTCCCTGCAGCTGGTGGTGCTGGACGCCGACACCATCAACCACCCGGCCCAGCTGGCCAAGACCTCGTTGGCGCCCATCATCGTCTACGTCAAGGTGTCCTCCCCCAAGGTGAGGGGGCTGTGGCTCTGGGGGGGGCTGTGGTTCCAGGGGGGGGCTGCCCCCACCCTCCTCTTCCTCCCCTTCTCCTCCCCAGGTCCTTCAGCGGCTCATCAAATCCCGCGGCAAGTCCCAGGTGAAGCACCTCAACGTGCAGATGATGGCAGCCGACAAGCTGGTGCAGTGCCCCCCGGTGAGCCCGCGGGTCCACCCCCCGACCCGAAAAACACCCGAAAAACTCCCCAACCCCATCCCTGACCCCCTCCCGGCCACTTCCCCAGGAGCTTTTCGACGTGATCCTGGATGAGAACCAGCTGGAGGACGCCTGCGAGCACCTGGCCGAGTACCTGGAGGTGTACTGGCGCGCCACGCACCACCCGCCGCACGCCCCGCACGCCGTGCCCTCGCCCAGCAGCCTCCCGGGCCTGCAGGTACCCGCAAACCGACCCCCCTAAGGTGGGGGGGGGATAAAAGGAAAGGGGCAGCCCCCCCAGCCCCGTCTCTGCCCCCTTTCCCAGAGCCAGCAGCTGCTGGGGGAGCGGGGCGAGCACTCGCCGCTGGAGCACGACAGCCTGATGCCCTCGGACGAGGCCAGCGAGCCTTCGCCCAAACCCTGGGCGGCTTCGTCGCAGCGAGGCTCCCGGCACCTGGAGGAGGAGGAAGAGTACGGGGAGCCTTACCCCGACCTCTACCAACCCCACCGGCACCACAACAGCGGGCTGCACGGCCCCCCCGGCCCCGCCGCGCAGGAACGCCTGCTGGAGCGCCCGCCCGAGCGCGACCACGACAGGAACTGGCAGCGCAGCCGGCCCTGGGCCAAGGACAGCTACTAGGGCGGGTGGGCAAGGGGCAGGGAAGTAGGGGGGGGAATCTGGGAACTGCCCCCCCTTCCTTCCCTGGGGCCTGGGGGTCAGGTCCCCGCAGCCCTTTCACCCCCCCCAGCCCCGCGCTGGGGGTGCTCAGACAATCTCCCTTTCTCTCGGGGAACTCCTCCGCAGCGGCAGCTTCCCGGCGCCTGGCCCCGGGCACGTCTTCAGCCATAATAAGCACAGGAGGGGGCCGGCGGCCAGGATGCCAGGGCCCCCACCCCCCCAAAAAAAAAAAAGAAAGGGGCAGAGGAGGGGCCCGGCCCGGGGGCCAGGGGACCCGAGAGCAGCCACATGCCTTCTCCCTGCCTCAGTTTCCCCGCCTGGCCCCGCAGCATCGCCGGCTGTGTCATTCCCCGCAGGGCAGCTGCCATCAGCAGAGGGTGCCCCCCACCCCCAGAAGGAGGCGTGGGCCCGGTAAAAGGGGAGGGGGGCACGGTTTGAAGCAGCATTCCCCCATCCCGCTGCCCTGAAGACGTAGGGGACAGCGCTCACCTCCCCCCCGGGGCCTGTCCCCTCCCCTGCATGGGACCCCCCAGGAGGAGGGGGCCGCACCAGTCGCTTCGCTCTGCACCGATTTCTCTCCCCGTCCCGTTCACACGTAGCCGCCAAACCCGCTTCCTCCCCCCGGGGAACAGAGGGGGACAGACGGACCCCGTGGGGGACAGACGGACCCCGTAAAGGGCAGCGGCCCCACGCCTGCACTCGCCGCCCCGTCCCCGCCACCCGCACGTCACCGCAGTCCTGTAAATACGGCGCCCACGGCCCTCGGCCGGCGGCCGCTCCGCGGAGGGTCCCCGGGGACCCTTGGCAGGGAGCCGTCCCCAGCCGGCAGAGGGGAAGGGGTGGGAGCCCCGGATTTGTTATAATTTCTTTTTGTAGAAAGCACTGATTGCCCTGTAACTTGTTTCAGAAACACGAGCGTGCTCGGAGGCAGCGGTGTCCGGTTTTCTGGCGGTTGGGGAGGGAAGGCTCCGGGGCTGGGTGAGGGACAGGACCCAGGGCTCAAAGGCTCTTCTTTTAGGGGCACTGCCAGCTCCGAGCACCCCGGGGAGCGCTGCAGGGGGCAGGAAGCTGCCCCCCGGGGACGTGAGGCGGCGCCACAGAAACGGACAGCACGGGGAGGCGACATCTGGCAACGCTGCTGCGGGTTTATTCCCGCAGCTTGGAGTTTTAGCTAAAAAAGGGATGAAAGGAACACAGCTGCGGGGACAGCCCCGTCTACAAATCAACGCAAGGAACCCAGCCCCGACCCTGCTTGGGCAGCGGGTGAAGAGAGAGGAACCTGCCCCCAAACAGCCTCCGGCAGCTCCACAAGTCCGCGGTGAACGCAGGGAGAGGGACGGGGAGCACACAGGGGACGTTTCAGGGCAGTCCCGGCCCCGCTCCCTGCTGTCGGCAGTCCTGGCCGCACCGGGGCCTGAGGCTGGGGGGAAGGAGCAGCCAGCAAAGTCCCGGCAGCCCTCGGGGGTGGTGCTGCTGTCCCCGGAGCGGTGGCCGAGAGGCGGACACCGTCCCCGGGGCCTCACGCGAAGATGGTCTCCTCCCGCCTCTTCTTGGTGAGGATGGTGCCGGGCTTGTGCTGGGCGTCGGGGTGGTTGGCCAGCTCGGGGGGGCAGGAGGACACGGGGCTCTCCAGGATGGCTTGCTTCAGGTCGTAGAAGACGGTAGAGTCCTCCTTGGTGAGGAAGGTGATGGCCACGCCGCTCTTCCCCGCTCGGCCCGTCCGCCCGATGCGGTGGATGTAATCTGCAGGGGGTGGAGGAGTCAGGCAGGGTCACCCCCACCCCGTGCTCCCCCCCCCCCAAAAATTAACCGTCCAAGCCGAAACCAGGCCCCCGACTCACCCTCGATGTTCTTGGCCATGTCGTAGTTGACGACCATGGAGACGTCGTGGATGTCGATACCACGGCCGGCCACGTCCGTGGCCACCAGGATGTCCTTGGCCCCCGCCTTCAGGTTGGAGAGGGCGAACTCGCGCTGCTCCTGGCCTTTGCCACCGTGCAGGGTGCAGGCGTTGTACTGCAGGACAAGAGGGGGGGTCACAGGGGGGGACAAACGGAGCCCGGCAAGATCAGGGGGGAGCTGCGGGGTGACCACGTGGAGTGTGACCGCGTAGTGTGACCACCAGGGACAGGACGGGTCCAATCCCTGCGACGATTTGGTCACGGGGAGCCGCGGGGCCTGGGGCCAGCACCACAAAACGCAAAAGCTTCTGGTTGAGGGACGGAAAGGGACGGAGAGACGCGGGCCCCGGGACGACAACCGCCGCCGAAACGCGAGGCTCCGGCCCACGCTCACCCCCATCTTCTCCAGCGACTTGGCCAGCACGTCGCAGCCCTTCTTCTGGTTGACAAAGATGATGATGGGCGGGTCGAAGCCCTGTTCCAGAATGGCTAACAGCTTCTTCCTGCGGGGAGGAAGGCAGTTAGGCAAGGGGGCGACAAGCTGCAGCGCCCCGCGGGAGCCATTCCGCTCTCCGGGCTCCCACTTCCCCCCCACCCCCACGGAGCTCCCTCGCCCCCAGACACCCCCGAGCACCCCGGGACCCCTCCTGTGCGCACCTCTTCTCCGACTCCGACATGAGGAAGACCTTCTGCTCCACCCGCTCGTGCGGCTTGCCGGCCGAGCCGATGTAGACCACGGCCGGGCGGCGCAGGTAGCTGCGGGCCAGGCGCTCCACCGCCGGCGGCATGGTGGCCGTGAACATGACGGTCTGCGAGGGAACGGAGCGGTGAGGGAACGAACGTTCCCCTTGGGGTGGGAACGCAGCCCCCGCTCTCATCTCGTTCCCCAAAGCCCCCAAATTGTCTCTTACAGCACCCCCAGCTCTGCGCCGGGCTCCTGCCCGCACCCACCTGCCTGTACTTGTGCTTCCCCGACTCGAAGTTGGCCAGCATCTTCTCGGGGTCCTCGGCCTCGTCCGTGTCGGGTTTTTGGTTGGTGACGGGCATGTGCTCCAGGATCTTCTGCACGTCGGGCTCGAAGCCCATGTCGATCATGCGGTCCGCCTCGTCCAGCACCACGTAGGTGCAGCGGCTCAGCACCAGGTAGCGGTTCTCCAGCACGTCAATGAGACGCCCCGGCGTGGCGATGACAATCTGGGGGCGAGAAGGGTGACGGCTGCAGCCCGGCTGTGACCCTGCGGGGGGCTGGCGGTGCCCCCAGACTCCACCGCGGGACCCTCTGGGGGCTCAGGACCCTCCGAGGGCCTCCTGACCCTCACCTCGCAGCCCATGCGCAGCCGGAAGCCTTGGTCCTCGCGGGAGATTCCTCCGATCACGGCCACCGTGCGGATGCCCAGCGGCTTCCCAAACTTGATGGTTTCCTCCTCGATCTGCTGGGCCAGCTCTCGAGTAGGGGCCAAGATGATGGCGTAGGGACCTTGGTCCGACTCCTCGATCCTGCAAGCGGGAAGGATACAGCCACGTCACCCCTGGGGATGCACCGACCCCCTCCGCAGCGTCGCCGTGCCCCGTCCCGCCTCGTCGCCGTGCCTACCGGTCGATCTTGGGCAGGGTCGTGATCCAGACGAGCAGCGGGATGAGGAAAGCGGCCGTTTTGCCGCTGCCCGTCTCGGCCACGCCGATGATGTCGCGGTTCTGCAGGCCGATGGGGATCGCCTGGCGCTGGATGGGGGTGGGCTCCTGGAGAGGAGGGAGGTGGTTTTGGGAGCAGAACTTCCCCTGGCACAGATCGCCACCCCAAAAAAAAGAGCCAGGAGCACCGATCCTGAGAGCCTGCTCCCCACGAGGGCCGTCTGCTCCCCGTGCCCACCTTGTAGCCGCACTTGTCGATGACCTCCAGGATGTGGGGAGGCAGGGATGAGTCCTTCCAGGAGCGGATGGGGTTGGGGATCTTGCCCCCTTTGGTGGTGATGCTGTAGTCCTCACGGAAAATACGCCAGTCCCTGTCGGTCATCTCGTCCAGCTTCTTCTGGGACCAGTGGCGGTCGTCCCAGCGCTGCTTGGCCTCCTTCTTCCGCAGCTTCCGCAGCCTGGCCCTGAGCGGGGGCACAGAAGGGGACAGGGCTCACCCCGTACCTCTGGGGACACCGGATTTGTCCCTCCACCTCCAGAAGGACACGCTGCAGCCCGGTGCCACCCCCCAGCTTCTCCCCCCAGCTTCGTGCACTCACTCCTCTTGCTCCTTCTCCTCCAGCGTTCGCCTCTTTTCCATCAGGTCCCCATAGAAACGCGACTGCTCCCTTTTCTGCTGCTTCAGGTCGATCCCCGCGATGAATCCCCGGCCCAGCAGCTGCACTTGGTGCCGTTCCTTGTACCTAGGGTAGGGCAGGAGAGTCAGGGGGAGGGCTGGGGCTGCCCAGCACCCCCTCAGGGCACCCCAGCACCCCCCCAGGACACCCCCAGGCTCTCACAGCGGGTTGTAGTCGATGGACGTGTCCTCTGAGGCATCCCACTCAAAGACAAACTTGCGGTCGTTCAAGTGCCGGGTGCGTCTCCGCTTCTTCACCCCTCCCAGGTAGCGCTCCTGCGGGCAGCGGAGCATCAGCAGGGCAGGAACCCAGGTGCTCCATCCCCCCCGCTGCCCCCGAGGCCAGCCCCCAGCAGCACCTTGATGGCGTGGAGCTCTTTGCTCTTGTCCTTCTCCTCCCGAATCTTCTGCCTGCCCTCCTCATCCTCCGTGCCGTTGGTCTCCCGCTCCATGCGCTCCCGGCGCTCCCTGCGCTCACGCTCCTGGGGGTCTTCTGGGGAGCAGGGGAAGGATCTCAGAGCCCAGCACCCCACGGCGAGGCTGGGAGGCTTCCAGGGGGGGCCCCACCACAGCCCCTCGCACCCAGGCAGGAACGACACCTTACCTAGCATCTTCCTCCCCATTTCTTGGAACTGCTTCCTCTTCTTCCTCTCCTCCTCCAGCAGCCGTTGCCTCTCCTCCACCTCCTGCTGCCGCCGCCGCAAAGCCTCTGCCTCCCGCTCTGCCTTGGACAGGAACTTGGGCTGCGACAGGACAAAAAATAAGGCTCAAACCTGGCCTGGCCACCCCAGGACACGATGCCCCGCTCCGGCCACCCATCCCGATACAGTCACTGCTGGGACTCTGCGGGACGGGAGGCCTCCCCTTCCTACCTTAGCTTCTGCCTCCTCTTCAGCTTTCTTTTTAGCCAGCAGCTCCTCCAAGGACAGGGGTTGGGCCTGCAAACGTGGGGCCGGATCGTTAACAGCCCCCGGGGGGGGACATTTGTTTCAGCAGAGGCACCCCGAGCGCTGCAGGACCCCGTTCCTCACCTTCTCCTTCTTCAGCGCGTTCTCCTCCTCCTCCTCCGCTTTCCGCGAGTCCCGCTCCTTCCGGGACTTCGAGTCCTTGCCCCTGCTTGGGGACAAGCTTCCCAGCAAAAAAAAAAATAGCACAATAAAAATATAAATAAATAAAATAAAAATATAAATAAATAAAAATAAGAATAATATGGGGGGGGGAAATCAGGCACTGAACACAGCCCCAAGACCACCCCGTTCCCTCCGATGGGGGGAATCACCCCGAGCAGAACCCAGGATGCTGCCACACAGCAGCAAAGCGGGGCCACGAGACCGGAGGACGCTCACCTGGATCGCTTCCTGTCCTTGTCCCGTCGGTGCCCATCCTTCTCCCGGTCCCGGTCCTTCTTGCCCCGGTCTCGATCTCGGTCTTTGTGCCGCCGGTCCCTGCGGAAGGGGACGGGGCCGGTGACGGTGCGGTCCCCGTGTCCCTCTCCTGGGGCTTCCACGGGCCCCCCGGGGCCCACTGGGCTCACCTATCTAGAGACTTGGAGCGGGACCGGGACCGGGAGCGGCTGCCTCGCCTCCTGTCCCGGGACCGGTGCCGTTTCCTGTCCTTGCCGGGGGACCCTTTGCGGTCCCGGTCGCGGTCCCTGTCCCGGTCGCGGTCTCTGTCCGGAGAACGGGAGCGTTTCCTTTCCTCCTTGACGGGCGAAGCGTCCCGGTCCTTCTTGTCCGCCAGTTCTCCAGCCATCTGAGGGACGGGGGCTCAGCGGGACACAACCGGGGACCGGGGGGGACAACCGGGGGCAGGGGGGGGGGCACCGGGGACCGGGCCCTGCCTGCGAGTCCGGCTCGGGGGAGGCGGCGGCAGGGTCCTGCAGCCCCCCCAGGTCCCGTGAGGATCCCCGGGGCTTTCCTGCGGGTCTTCCCCTCCCCTCCCGCCAGCCCCGGCCCCGTCTCACCGCCGCAGGCCTCAGCTCCGCCGCGCATCCACCGCCGCCATAGCCGCCGCCGAACGCCGCGGGGCACGCCGGGAAAGCGAGTCCCGGGGACTGCAACTCCCGGCAGCCCACGCTGCAATCCCCCACAAAAGGACTACAACTCCCAGCAGCCCCCGCGGCCTCCCCGCTCCCGTCGCGTTGGGCCCGGTGCACCGAGGGAGGCCGGCAACGGGCGGGGTCCGACGAGACCCCCCCGGGGAGGGCCCAGCGTGGCGCAGGGGCCCCGGAACACGGCAGCGGGGCCGCTCGCCTGGGCTCCGGTGGGACCGGGGCTCCCGGGGTACCCTCAGGCCTAGGTCGGCCCTGTGCTGGCGCGGGGATGCCCCAGTGGCTGTTCCTAAGCAGCCCAAATCCGTCCAATTGATTGTTTTATGAATTAATAAAATGCTCACATTGATTGGTTTATCACTTAATAAAAGTCTCATGTTGATTAGTTTATCAATTAATCAATAAAAGTCTCACATTGAATATTTTATCAATTAATGAAGTCTTATGTTGTTTATCACCTAATTAAAACCTCACATTATTTTATCAATTAATAAAAGCCTCACCTTGATTACCCCTTAATAAAAGCCTCACTCTGATTATTTTATCAATTAATAAAAGCCCCACCTTGATGATCACTTAATAAAAGCCTCACATTAAAAGTCTCACCTTGATTATATTATCAATTAATAAAAGCCTCACATTGATTTTATCACCTAATGAAAGTCTCATACAATACCAGGAGAGCCCTGAAGCTTCCCTGGGTGTAACCGCTGTCAGATTTGACACTTCAGGGTTTTATTCAGAGAACTAATTCCCGTGAAACTCCCCTGAGCCTGACTGCACCCAGAGCCTGTGGTGCGTGATCGCCGCCTGGGTGCAGCCCTGGATCCTGAGGTGCTGAGTCCCAGCCATCGCAGGTCCTGTTTTCCCTACAGAGCCAGCAGTCCGTCTGTGGATGACTGCCCTGGGCGTAAAAGATGTTTTCTGTGGTGCTGTTACAGCCTAAGGATCAAGAGAGAATGGCTCTTACAGTAAATAAATTACAGGACCAAATCATTATATAAGATTCCATCTTATATAGGGTGACTAGCAACTGCCATAACATTTGTTCCCTTATTGCAGGGATGGAATAGCAATTGTGTTATTCAACTCACAATTACAATTTCACGAGCAGATAACGAACAAGTTGGTTGGCATTGCTTACAGCACCCTCAGTCACTGGGGGCAGAATTCAGGTGTTTGGCAGAGCCCGTCCCCTGAACGTCTTGGTGCCGACCTAATCTGGCACGCCGAGCCCCAGGCCCACAAATTATTGACAATCTTTTAAAACAGTGACAGAGACCCACAGCTCGTTAGGGTGCCCCAGGGCTCAACTTCAACCTGTGTGGGGAAGACGAGCAATCATAATTAGTCTTTGCGTTGCAATCAAACCCAAGCACGGTTTCAATTAAAATGTAACACCAGAACACGAGCTTGTGATGAATCTGACCTAGAAACCTCGTGGACCTGTAATAATGAATCAGCAATTACAAGTGATGATGTTTTTGATGGTCTGGAAGTCTGGAACCTTAGAGTGAGTTGTTATTAATATGAATTACCAAAGATACTGTAATTTCACCCATCCTGGTTCTACATACCGTAGTCCACAGAGTAATGGCTGGCCAAGTACCAATACTAACTGGGAAATACGCGGACCTGACAACATGTATGCATGGATAGATCACAATCCCTTCTGGACAATCCGATTAAGCCAAACACGCCTAATAAAATTCCATTGTTCTTCCAACCTGCGGTGCTCGCTGCCAACAGCGCAGTGACTCCTGGCAAAGCCGGCGACGAGCGGCTCAGCACCGGGGAGCCTCCGGTTTGCGGCTCAGCTGCCTCCAGGAGCCTGCTGCCGCAGCGGGCAGGCGCCTGCACCACAGCACGCCCGGCTCCCCAGACACTTTCCATCTTAAAAATTTAATATTTTAACTTTCTACACAGCCGTCGCCACAGGGTGACGTAATAAGCACCCAGGGTCTAACCCCTCGGCAGGAAGGCCGAATTGTTGGGTGCTTTTTGTATGAACACAGGACTTTACACGTCTCCCCGGTGGTGGCAGAAGACCCGGGCAGAGCAGGATGTGTGCTGGGCTGGGAGCCCGTGGAAACCTCGATTAACACAGCCGGAGCCTGGGACGGCCTCGAGCAGCACAAAGAACCCACGGTGAGGGACTGACCTTGGAGGACACAAAGCCAGCAACAACTGCCCCGGGGTCGGTTTCTCATGCCCACCTGTGCAGCTACGCCAAAGATATGAAGTAAATTGTGCTCTGCTCTACCAATATTTATATTTAAAGATTTAAGTATGTATTTATATATAAAGATTTATAATAAGGAAAAAAAAAATGAAGAAAAAAGCCTCCATGTCCTCAGGTATTATAGAATCCCACAAACCCAATACTGTGACCCCCCCAACACCCCACTGCTCCATGCAAGAGCCCCACAGCCAGCACAGCATCCAGCCCCAACCCCCTAAAATTACCCCCCACCATCCCATCCCCAAGCTGTCCCCCTTGCTGGGAGACCAGGTAAAGCCAGGAGGGGCTGGGGGCAGCAAGAGACCCCCGTAGGGACCCTTATGGGGTACCAGAGGCTGCCCCACAGTGCCCTGGGCCCACCCTGGGGGGGGGGGCACACAGCTCCAGGACTCCCACCCCACCCCAGGGACTTTACCCCGGGCCACACTACGTCACCACCCATGGGTGACAGCGCAGCCAACTGCTGGCATCACGTCACCTTTCCCCGCTGGCACCCATGAGGTGTGGCACCCCAGGAAGGACCCTGCCCTGGGGAACACCAGGACGGATCCCCCCCCCCCCTCCCCCCAAACACAGCACCAGGCACCTGCAGCACATGGGTAGTTGTTATATTTTTCCGATAATAAATAAGCTTTTTAATAACACTGAACATTGAACAGAGTCACCCCAAGAGACAGTCTATAAAACAGCCGCCCCCTCCCTGGAGCCCCGCTCCCCACTGGGGCTTTGAGGAGGGGGGGGACACCCCGAGGCATCCCAGGGCCAAGCAGCAGATGAAGGATGGGGCAGAGCCAGACACCAACTGGGCATTCAAAGAAAAAGGATGAGTCCGTGGATGAATCCCGCTGGGCCGGGGGCTCGGGAGCAGCCACCGAGCAAGGTCCCTCCCCAGGTGTGTCTCCCCCCCCCCAATACACACACACACAGCAGCTCTGGGGGGGCTGCCCCCCAGCCCCGGGCCCCAGCACGCGCTGGTGGGGGAAGCGGCGTGATGGGAAGGCAGCGAGCACCCCATCCTCCTTGGGAGGGGGGGGGCACCGCAGCCCCATCTGGCCCCCATCCTGTCCCAGGAACTGGAGGTGCGGTGGTGGTGGTGGGGGGAAGGCATCTCTATCCCCCCCCACCCTCACATGACAGAGCAGCTTTTTGCCTTCTCCTTCTTGAAGGCGGAGGAAATGAGCTCGGAGCGGCTGGGCAGGTGCAGGAGTCTCTTGGAGAGGCTTCGCGCAGGGCTTCTGGGGGGCTGCGGGGGGGCTCTGCTGAGGCAGATGCCGGACACGGTCCGGAAGATGCTGTGGACGCTCTTCTCCGAGGTGAAGGCCGAACACTCCAGGTAGCTCTCAGCTCCCAGCTGCCTGGCCATGGCGCAGCCCTGCAACCCAACGCCGTGTCAAGCCAGCACGGCACCCCAAAACCCCCCCGGGGCCCCCCGCCCGGGGGCCCCCCCCCCCCCCCCCGACCTGCTCGTAGGAGATGGGTGCCTGCTTCTGATGGGAGAGCTCCATCAGCGTGCTCAGGTCCGTCCGCAGGTCTGTCTTGCAGCCGATGAGCAGCACCCGCGTGCTGGGGCAGTAATCCAGGATCTCCGTCTTCCACTGCCGGCACAAAGCTGGCATTAGTCGAGGGAACCCTTGGGGTCCCCAAAATGCCCCCCCACACACCTCCCAGATTTTCTGGGATACAGGGAAACAGGAGGGAAGAACGCACGTACGGGGACCGGGTGCCCCCCACCTTCTTGGATGCGCTGTCCAGGGTTTCGGGGCGGCTGATGTCGAAGCAGAGCAGGACGGCGTCCGAGTCGCTGTAGCAGAGGGGACGCACGTTGTCATAGTAGGGGGAACCTGGGAGGAGAAGGGGGTGTCAACCCCACTGCCCCCCCCCCCCCCCCCCCCCCCGGGGGGCCAGGACCCCCGGGGAGGGGGCCGCTCAACAGGGGGAGCGGCCCCCCCCCTGGGGGGGGGGGGGGCACATGCAGTCCTAGAGGGTTCCCCCCACCCCATCACCCCTAACGAGGCAGCAGCAATCAGATCCCACGGCATTTATATAACAGCCCTGCAGCAGCCGGGGGTGTAGGGGGAGGCAGCCAGGACCGAGGGGGGGGGCAGCTGCCACCTCCACGGGGTCCCCGGGGAGCCAAGGCCACCGGCACCATGCGGGGGATGGCAGGGGGATGGGGCTGCGGGGGTGGCAGGGTGCTCCCTTGGGATATGGGGGAGGCCGGGGTGTCCCGTCCCCCCCCCCGCGCCCCATCCCGACCCCAAAAGGCCTCAGAGGGGTTTTGCAGCCCAGACGCTCCGTGCGCGGAATAGCAAAGAGGCTGCGCCAGCGCATCGCCATGGCAACGCGGGGATGGCGGGCGGGTGGTGGGGACCCCCCCTTCAACTGGGGGGGGGACACTGCAGCACCGGGGCAGGGTTGTCCTGCCACCCCCCAAAGAGCCTGGACACCCCCCCCCCCGGGCCCTTTGGGGATGCTCAGGGGGAAGGCGATGCCAGGACGTG